>CABHPH010156347.1:18354-36697 GCA_902168325.1 Peromyscus nudipes
ACAAAAGAAAAGAACAAAACACCATTACATTCAGTATGAAAAAAATTCTTTCTGTTTTCAAACATCTTGTACTTGCCATTTTGTGGCTTAAAGTTATAGACAAATGAGTCATCTGTATCACCCTCTCCCCCAAACCTCAGGGAACAGAGCAAAAGGGGGGCAGAAAGGTCATCAGAGACAGAGATTGTGAGGCCTGGAGAGAAGCAGTGTTTTCTAGATATGACAGGGTTACTTCATTGATGACCTCATAGCAACTGTGGTTGTTTGCACAAGATCAAGCCAGTCAACACTGTAGCATAGATCATGAAGGGGTTCATGAGACCCACCTGTTATGGAGGAACTATGGGTACTTGATCATTTTGGGAGGAAGGAGAGTCAGTTTTTTTTTTTAATTGTTGTTGTTGGTTTTTATTTTTTTAATGTTGTGATCCCTGGTAGATTGAGAATAATCCAGTAAATTGTCCAGTATCCAAGAGCACATAGGAAACACAATGGGTTATTTTAGAAAGGTGATTTTCAAAAATGCTTGAGTGTGATTTATCCTTTCCCATATTCCCGCCTTGACTCTGCCTTCCCAGTCTCCTCCCCATTTAATCTTCTCATTCTAATTTCTTCATTTTCTTTTTATAAAGCTGTGTGCTGTTTTCCCTTTCTTGGAAGACCTACCTTGTCCTCCTAGTCCCTTACTAGCTTCCTAATTTCTGTTTATTCTAGTTGAAACATATATATCTAATGCATAAAAGCTAGCAACTGCATCTAAGAGAAAACAGGCAATATTTGTTCTTTGGGTTCTAAGTTACCTCAGGCAGGATGATTGCTTCTAGCTCCCACCATTTCCCTGCAAAACTAATCATTTTATTTGTATCAATAGATGAATAATATTCCATTGTCATATTTACCACATTTCCATTCTCCATTTATCAGCTGATGAGCGTCTAGCTATTTCCAAACTCCGGCTATTCTGAATAGAGTGACAATGAACACAAATGAAGAAGTATCTCTGTAATCAGAGGGAGACACCTTTGAGTATGTGTCCAAAAATGGTATAGCTGGATCTCGTGGTAGATGGATTTTGAGCTTTTGAGGAACCTCGCATGAATTTCCATAGGGGCTCTACTAATTTTCACTCCCACCAACAATGAATAGGTGTTGCCCTTTTGCCTCATCCTCATCAACATGAGCTTTCATTTGTTTTAATGATCTTGGACATTATGACTGGTGTGAGATAAAATCTTAAAGTATTTTTAATTTCCATTTCTCTGATGGCTAAGGCGGTCGAACATTTTTTAAAGCATTTATCTGATGCTTGTGTATCTTTGGAGAACACTCTGCTCTATGCTCAAAATTAGGTTAATTTTTTTTCTTGATGCTCAGGGTTTTCAGTTTGTTTGTTTGATTTTCATGTTTGGTTTTTGCTTTGTTTTGTTTTGTGCTTCCTCATAATTCTAGGTTAATCCTCTGTAAAATATAAATTAGTACAGATTTTTCCCATTCTGTAGGCTGCTGGTTTGTTCAAACGATGGTGCTCTTTGCTGTATAAAAGGTTTATTTATTATTTTTTTGCTTCCTGGGTCCCATTGATTAATCATTGGTCTTAATACCTGTGCTATCAATGTTCTGAATAGTCATCCTTTTCTTTGCCATATGCTTTCCTGTGCTGATGAGAACAAGCCTATTCCCAACTTTCTCTTCTTTCAGATTCAGGGTATCTGGTCTTATGTTGAGCTCCTTGACCTATAGAGACCCATTAATACAAAAGCTTCTTAAAATAAACACATATGCAAGGAATTTAAATGGAGCTACAATATAATGGGGGAGACAATGCTCCAACTAGATATCTTATACCATCATTTATAATCCCTCATACCGTACCAAGAATAAGTTACATCTTATTGAGCCATTGGCCAATGGAGCTCTATAGAACATCCTAACCAGTAAAGTTTATTTCCAAGGTTATTAATTACCCTCCAAATCTAATGGTAAGGCTCTATTGAAAAAGACAAAGTTACTTACATCATCAAACATGGAGAAACTGAGCCAGAATTCAACTAGAATCTTCACCCCTACTGACTAGCATTTGTGGTAGTAGAAGGTACTTTGCACATTACAAGAGGAGAAATTTAATGACTAATATAACCTAACTATAAACCCTGTGACCTACAACAGTGAGCTTCCTGCAAGGTATACTAATATAATAGTGATGTAAATGTTATGGGAGTAACTAAGCACTTTTTGATTGTATATAAGGTCCCTTCCATGAGTGGAACCCATACTTGACACTGCTAAAATTTCCAAGAACCTGAAACTAGATAATGTCATGGGCCTATGGGAAAACCTACTACTATTAGTCTGCTAAATGAACATAGAAATAAAATAATTCCTGACGACATACTGTTATGTCCAAAGATCAGAGCATCAACTCTTATCTGAAAAGCTTCTTCTAGCACTAAATGGTAACTAACAAAGAGGCCCACAGCTTAACAATGTGCAGGGAGTGAGAGACTTTGGAAGACTCAGTCCTAAATGACATGATTTTTAATAAAAACTCTCCCCTCAACTCAAGGTCCTACAAGGAAGAAAAGGCAGAAAGAAGAGCTAGAGGCAGTTCATAGCTCCAAGGAAACAGTGTCCAGTGTTTTTCAGACACAACAGAACTGATAGACATATGAATTCATAGAGACTGTGGCAGCATTCACAAGACCAGCGTAAGTTAAAAATAGACAAAATTCCATCATGCAGAAGGTGAAATAGAAATGACGTCCTACCCCTTACCAAGAAGCTACTTAAAATAAGATACCTGTTGTCATTAGGAAAATCAGGTTTATCTTCTAATGGCGTGACACTGGGTACATGAACCACCCTCCAAGGCAGACACCATGCCCAGGAGTGAGTAGTTGGAAAACATAAAATAAATTCCATGTCTTTTGTGTGCTTTTTGTTTTGTTTTGGTATTTTTTTATCTTATTGTTTCTTTTTACTTTGTTATTTTTTTATTTTTTGTATTTCTCTATATGAGAGACAGAGAAAGAACATGGAATTGAGTGGTTAGGAACGTGGGGAGGATCTAGAAGCAGCTGGGGGTGGGGAATATAATCAAACCACATTTTATTTTAAAAATTTCACAAAAGAAGTAAAAAGAGGATATGAAGTCATTAGGGTAGAGAGGATGGGTGGATCTGGGAGACATTAAGAAGATGAGTGGGGGGGTGAGTCTGAGGCAGATGGTTACAATCAAAACATATTATATGGAATTCTCAAAAAATTAATAATACATTTCTTAAATTATATATTGATTTCTTCCTAATTCATGTGGAAATAAATTACAGTAATGACCTCAAAGAACAACATTCCATACATAGCAAGCCACACTATTTTTAGAGTTTACTCTAAATACCCAGCTATAGTAGTAAATAAAAATATGTAGCTACCACTCTAAATAATTCGTTAGTTTAAGAATCCACAAGACCAACTACATTTCTAAGATTATATACACCACAATTTGTGGAGTTATATAAATTCATGCTTTTATATTTAAAAGTATGAAGGAAACATTTTATATTTTGGGAATGCTTGTGATGATCATTTTTAACTAAACTTGTCACATGAACAGGAAAGATGGAAGTCTCTATTTGTACATCCATACTTTTCTGTATCAAAATGTGCAGCTGTCATAGAAACCTCTTCTTTATAAATGTTTTTCCAAAGGCCAATGCTTGTTCCACAAGTCCCAATACATCACTGCATAAAACTTCAAAGTAATTTCTAAGACTAATCCAGGTTTACTTGAGTTCTAACAAAGAGTAACAACCATAGACATTTTAGTTACTTACTATAGTAAAATATGCAGCTTTAATTTCAGAGAATTGAAAATTTACCAATACTGAGATCCATCATTTCTTTCTTTGTTGTTGTTACTTTTTTCATACAATCTATACTGATAATGATTCCACCTCCCTCAACTTCTCACAGATCTCCCCTACCTCTTCACTCACCCAAATCCACATCTTTTCTTGCTCTGTTTTTCACTAGAAAACAAACAGGTATGTAAAAAAGACAAAAGAATAAAATAAGATGAAACAAAAGTAAAGAAACATGATTAGGACAAAGCCAACATACAGAGAAAGAAAATGAATGAAGGAAAACGACAAGAAACACAAAGAGACATAGAGACCTATTCAGTGGAACACCTATTCAGTGGAACACACAGAAATCCCCTGAAATCACGAGATTTGTAGCTAGAATATACATAAGCAAAAGATCCGTTGGGGAAGAGGAAGAAGAAGGCGGAGGAAGAGAAGGAGGAAGAGGAGGGGGAGGATGAAGGAAGAAGAGGGGAGGAGAAGGAAAACAAGGAGGAGCATGAGGAGAAGAAGGAGAAAGTGGAGAAGGACAAGAAGAAGCTCAGACAAAGCCTTAATATAAAAATAGATCCAAAAATACCATTGAGTTCAGTTTGTTTTGCTTTCTATTGCTGGGCATGAGGTCAGGCCTTAAGAGTGGTTTGTATGCCTAGAAAGACTCCATTACAGAAAACTAATTATTCATTTTTTCTGGAGGAACACTGGATATACATTTAAATTAACATATTCCCTAACTTGGCACTGAGCAGCAGTTCCATTTTTAAGGGCATTTGCTATGTAGCACTCAAATAAGTTGGGAATCCGACAAAAGTCTGTACCTCCAGCTCTCAGGAATGAGACACACTCTACTGTCTTCAGTGGTGCATGCTAGCATGTGCACACACACTCACACAGACACATACACACATGTATAAGTAAATAACATAAACCAACAAAAGCAAACTTAAAATCACAAAAACATTCCCTTCATATCAAAACTAAAATCACTGAAGGAATAGATGTGCAAGAATAAAAGTCTAAGGCAATAATCACAAAAATATATGAAGACATTTCAAAATAGTTAAATTACCATGGCAAATCCACAGAAAAAAGTTTAGCTGCCTAAAGAAAGATCATTAGCTTCCATGCATTCTGGCTTCTTTTCTCTAGTTAACAAACCAAACCAGCACCAAGATTATATTTATATTATCAGGTGATTAGTGTTTACTACTGTCTTGAATGTTTCCACCACAACTTATTGACCTTTGTTCACCATCATAAGGGAAGAAGTAGATGTAGATGAAACATTTATAAGGCAATCATCAGGTAGTGAAGGTTCAGCCTTCATGAATAGATCAGTACATCCTAAGAGGCCTGAGTCTCTGGGTTATTTTCTGAGTGTGTCTGTTACAAAAACCATCCCTGACTCTTGTCCATGTCCCTTTTGTCATCAGTACCATGTGCCTTCGGTGAAATCTGAATTATCCCACCAGCAAACAGGGGCTCACCACAAGTATCCCCTGAACCTTAGGCCTATGAGCACCAGAGATTAAAGAGACATTTCTATCCCTTATAAATTATACAGACTTGTGATGTTAGTTGTAACAGCAGAAACAGACGGGAACAATGCATCACTCAATTTTACCTACAGAAGTTTAAACTGTTATTTTATATAAAAAAATATCATAGTGGCAAGGACACAGCAATGGAATAAAGGAAGTAATAATTGTGGGTTTTAAGGTAACATGATAAAGTGGCCACGGTAAAGATGGAAAAGAGCCTTATGTGTCTGAGAATAATGGAGAGAATGTTTCTCAGAAACAAAAGCCCTAACTATATTAGATACATTCTACTATATTATAAGCAGGGAGAAGTCTGAAGAGAGGACTTGATAACTGTCTCCATTCACAATTTCAAGTGCTCCTTACATCTTTCCCAAGTGCTATCTAATATTTTTGACAAAATTTTAGTAATAGGAAAATGTTTTTCTCTAGCAGTTTCTTTGAGAAAAGTCACCACTATTTTATTTATATTTGTGGGCAGATGAGTTGGCTAATTAGATGTGCTGGTAAAGTCAAACTGTCCCTATTTAAGTTTTTAGATCATGCATTTAAACTAATTTTCAAGCATTAAAAATGACAACCACTTCTTCCATTTAAGATACTGCACAGTGGTAAAATTAGACTAATTATTCCCTTTATGCATTGGCCATGCAATGATGACTAAAGCTTCATGAATAAGAAATAATCATACTATGATATATAATTGTTAAACTTTCATTAGAATGTTCCAGCTTTTAGATTTATTACAAATATTTATTGAGGATTCTTTACCTCTCCATCCTACTGTTAAGTAATAGACATAAAATTATTTGGTATGGGTTGTAAAACAAAGTGCCAAGTAACACTGCATGTTTGCCTTCACAAATGTGTCAACAGAGGGAGGCTGTCATGTATGAGATTGCACTATTGTATACATCTCCAAAACTGTGGCATCCCATGTGTGTGAAGTAATTCCATTAACATGTTCTACTATTGAGGGATTAGTTTCTAGGAAAGAGATTGCTTTAACATAGAGGTTCACGGCAATTAAGAGCAACCTGCGACAAGCTCACATGTAGCAAGAAAGAGCCATATCCCCTGTTGTGAAGGACATTTAGAAGGGATCTGTATAAAAAGGCCAGTTTGGGGGCGTGGAAGGAAATCATTTTGCTAGAATGTCCTGGATGAGCCAAAGTAGAAGACAGGAGTGAAAGTGGGGAGAAAGATGAAGTCCCCTGACAGTCATAGACATAGGAAGACTTCATTCTCTTCAAGTCAGTTAACTAGTGGGTCCCACTGGAAGATAAAACATGAGCTTAGTTCAAAAGACATGGAAAGATTGTTTTTGAAACTATTAAAGATCACTTTTCTTTAAATTTTTTTTCGTTAAAAAATTTTTCCATTCATTTTACATACCAATTTTTATAAAATTTGAAAAAAGTGATATTGATACATGAGTGGTTGAATCAATTTATATATACTAAAACACATGCTTTGGGTATCATAATTTCACATAAAACACAATTTAAATACTTTGTTGAACTTATATCTTTATTATTAGATTTTTCTTACTTGCTTTTCTGAAAACTCATCAGACCACTGGAATCTATATTTTTAGCAGCTTCATTTTCAATTGAGGTAATTACTTGGGCTACATTACCGCTCTTTGCAAGTGCATACTAAACACTTCTTTTTTTTTTTTTTTTTGATGCGTTTATTTTCCAAAGGACCTTTAAGGCCAATATAACATTTTTAGAGCTACTAACTGCTGTTTCAGACAGCAAAATTGCTGTGAACTTCTGACAAACTACTTTTGAAATGTAAATTTTATAACATTTAGAGCTGTTAATAACATGTAAACATGGAGTATTTTTTATTCTAAAACAATTTAATCTTTTGTCACTGAAAAATCTATTTTATGCAAGTTTTTATTTAACTTTTCAGGTAAATGTATATGAAAGAATGTTGATGTTTGTTCTGAATCAGGCTGTAACCCATGTACATTGTACAGGAAGCTGAAGTGGCTTTATGATTTGTGTATTAGTTCAAAATGTCACTTATTCATTCCATTGTGACTTTTTCAATTATAAAGAAAAACTCATTAATAATTAGTCTTCCTGAAGCTTTGTACAAAAATAGTGTTCTTCTCCTGGAATCAAATAATCTTCAAATTAAATTTTTATTTCTAGCCCTGTGGTTATTAGCTCTGCCATGTTTCAGAAATGTTCAAAACTCATAGTGTTTTTTTTAAACTCTTTGAAGAATTGATGCAACTGTGTGATATGCTTTCTTGCACTGCTCAAACATAAAAATATGCTTTATTTGTAATAATTTGCTGGGTGCCTGTCTACTACCAGCTCTGCTCCTGAGACTGGAGAATTAACACTTCTGAAAATGCCACAGCAAGAGGTAAGCGATCTGGCCTGCTCGTACTCTCAAGGCAGGTGCTGCTGACTCTCAAAATCCTTTTCTCTGCAGCGCACGTGGCTGTCCACTGCTGCTTTATGCTGCTGCTTCCACTTTTACACCCATCCACATGGATGTGGGCCCTAATGTCCCTACCTACTCACTTGGGAATGAAGCTCTCCTAACAGTCATTAGGTATGAACGTGCACACTGCACAATGGGCCACCTTCTCACATGTGTTCTGCTCAAGAGTACAACCATGCCCACATGTTCATGTACATGCTGCATCACACCACTAGACATTAGTACAAAACAAGTTCGGTGATAGGTAGATGAAGAACTTCAAGACAATGGTGGAATGTGAAACCAAACACAGGGCATGTTTTAGCAAGAGACAGTGTGAGACTGGGTAAAGTGCCTAAGGAGCATAGCCTGTAAACCACATAAATAAGTATACTCTTACATATGAGTAAAGTAGAAGGGAACAGGGTTACCAAAGGATGATGGGATAGGAAAGATGGGAAAAGAGAACAAGATGTTCAAAGGAATAAAATTTCATCTGGATAGGAAGATGATGTTTGAATGTTTATTAAACAGCAGGATGAATAGTTAATAATATATCACATACTCAAATTTTCTGAATCAAACTAACATAGTTTTATTTTAAAAGCAATAAGTATGTTACATGACTGATATGTTAATTAGCATAATTTAATAACATAACAATGAAAACATCATACCGTACTCTATAGATACATGCTATTTTAGTTTATTATTTAGTTTTTTTTTTGAAGAAATGTGTACTTTCTTAAAAGATATGTGAAATATTGGAAGTATGGAGTAAAGATGTGGTCTAATGGGATGCCTGTATCTTGGGTATGAAAAAATGAGGTGTTAATTATGAGGTTAATCTGCATATTGCCAACTTGAATAGATTTGGAGTCACTTGGGAGACATACTTCTGGGCATGTATTTGCGGGTAATTTAAAACAGTTTAACTGAGGGACAATGCATCCTGAACATAGGTGCTACTAAAACATGGGCTAAGGTCCAAGACTAAATAAAAAAGGGGCAATGAAGAAGTCAGGTAAACACTGGTATTTGTTGTTCTCGGTTTTCTGACTAATGACACAAGGTGATTTGTTTTCTTTATACTTCTGTTCCCATGCCTTCTCCAACATGATGAACTATATCCTTTCAAACTGTGGCCATAAAAAATGCTTTCTTCCTTAAGCTGATTATGTCATGTATTTTATCAGAGCAATGAGAAAAGTAACTACCCTGTACACACAGACAATAACTACATGGGCAGACACATTATCCAAGAAAATGTGAAGTGTGGGTAGCTGGGCATAGCATCCCCTGTAAGTATCCACCTTTGTAGACAAATCAATGCTCAGGTCTCTTGTTCCCCTCTCCAAATTGCATGAGGACCAACCTAATGCTGTGTATGTAACTTTCAGTCATGAAGCACTGATTATTCTCTTAGAGAGATCACTTTGCAGCTTTACACAGCACCAGAGGAAAACTCAATGTATATGCACTAGAAGAACAAGATCACAGTTGCAGAAATGAAGAATGATACTTGAGCTAAACAAATATGCAAAGTCTTTAAGACTACTTGCAGGGGGGACAAAGAGGACTTTGTTATTTTTTTTAATCCATTAGTTTCCTCATTTGCATAATCTTCAAAGTGTTAATAAAGTCAAGCATCTGAAAGATTTCTTCGAGCCACTCAGACTTAAAAATAAAAGGAATGTACATGTTTTTGTATATTCTCATCCTTTCCTAAGTGTGGGTATATTCCAAATAGAGAAGTTTATGCTACCTGAGGTTCATTAATGTTGAAACATTTCTTGCAATTTATTAATAAGGGATAGCATTAGAGCCTGAATTATACAAATTAAGTGAAGGGAAGTACTGTGCTAGATTATCACTTGTGAAACTTTCAGATTCATTAACCATCTTCATCTTGAAACAAAGAGGATAAAATAATTCATTTCACATTATTTTATTCCTCTTGCATATACCATCTATGTTCATTGGATGTCTAGGCCAGTGATTCTAAAATTTCAGCATACACAATAATTTCTTGCCGATTGTGCTTACAATGTAAATTTTTCAATCCCCACATAAAATACTGATTCAGTAGATTTCAAGGGATATCCTAGCATATGGACTTTTCATAAGCTTCTCTGATGGATTTGTGTAGTTATTCCAAATGCTACACTGAGAAAATATTGAAAAGGTTTTAAATTGACATTTCTATTTTAGGAAAATTGACATTATATTAAATGTAACATCAGAAAGTATCTAATACTGTGGATCCAGGAAAATTTCACTATTGGTAAAATTCTGTTAGTCAAAAATATTTCAGATGTAATCATGGTGGTCCAATGTTCCTAGGAATTAATTTTATGAATTGAACACATTTTTAGAGTTTTTTAGGACAGTTTATTGTAAAGAAAGCTCCAGAATTCCTAGGTTTAGATACACACTAATTTAAGAATTCTTATACTTAATAGACACAGAATATTTTTCATTTGTTTAATACTTCATAATATGTCTTGTGAAATAGGGATTGTATAGATACATCTGCATATACAGTATATAGGATGAATGTACATATTTTAATATTTATGAAATGATCATGAAAATTAGAACCTAATATATGAGAAAATGCTGCTAATTTTTAAGATAGTAACTCTACTTTTGTTTTATACTAAACAAACATTCCTTAATGTTTTTAAAACACATTCAGATGTGCTTTCAGATAAAATATGACATATAGAATTTGCTTCCCATTAATTAGGATAAGTGTTGGGGAAGTAGGTAAGGATTTACAAGAAATAAATTTAGATATCAGTTGTTTAATGTCCACATAAGACTCTTTGTATTATTTCCTCTAGTTCTATGTGTATTTTTAAATTTTTCTACAATAGAAGACAACCATAAAATGCTAGAGAGAATGAAAGTTGTTCTACACAATACAGAGCAATAGTTTCCACATAGCAGCTAAAGTAATAAAAACTAACTACTTTTTAAAATGTATCCCACATACATTGAGAAAGTTTGGAATACCAATATTAACCTTTTTTTTGATCTATATTGGCAACACAAAGTCATCACACCAAAACAGTTTCACTTACTCATCTTGCTTTTTAGATATGTAAGGGGAAATTTTATACAATTCAGTACACTTTTGAGTTTTACTCAAATTTAAGGTCATAATTGCAAACATGTTTCCAAAACTTATCTTCAGTTATGAACTTGCTAGTAGACAGGAAAACTAATATAAAAATCTGTCAAAAACATAAAATCTCTTCTATATCAGTGTTCAAGGACACTATTACATGTGATGATTTCTAGAACATTTTAGAACCCCAAAAATGTTAGCAAATGTGTGTAATATCATTAACCACAATGAATCTAATACTTTTTATAATTATGTTTTGATTTCTTTTATACTAATGACATGGTTGAAATCTTCATTTATGAGTGGTAATTTTTCCGAGGTTACTGCTTGAAGCTAACAGCTCTACCTCAAAGTCCACAATGTACAAAATAACATTATCAGCCTGTTCTCTACTTACAAACATGGGGCTCTGTCTTCATATATTTATAACATGACAGGAAGTGTTGCTAAGATACAAATATAAAATATTCTAGCATATAAATAACACTTCAAATAGGTGATATTATTCTATTTTTTCTTACAAAATAAATTGTGAAGACTAGAAACATTAAAATATGCTTTGGAAATATGAGCCCCTCTCTAAATTCCTGAATATCTCTGATTTCTAATCTTCTTAACCTTTTCTCTTTCTCTTTTTTTATCTACATGCTTCTATTGGAACTGCTTTTCTTTTAACAATAAAAGCTTTATTAACATGACAGTAGTTTAGCTTGCAAGTAAATACATATTTTCCCCAAAGAAAACATATAAATGCCCAAGAGTATCTATGAAGATACTTAACACTCCTAATCAAGGAAATGCAAATCAAAAACTCACACCTTTTAGAAGAGCTTTTAGCAAAAAGACAAGAGATAAGTGTTGTTAAGGCTGTGAAGCAAAGGTAACACATGCTCTCTTAACGATATTGTTAATTAGATACAGCCATTAGGAAAAAAAAATAAAACCAATATGGAAATTCCATAAAAACATAAAATGAGAACTTTCATATTGTACAGCATTCCTTGGTCTTATTACACACCCGCGTTAATTGCAGCATTATTCACAATAGTTGATACATAAAAGCATAGTTTGCATCTATACCATTCATTGGAAGGATAAAGAAAATGTATGTAGACTTTCACCACAGAGTTCTACTGGAATATAATTCAGCCCAATGATCAAAGAAAGGCATTTTCATTTCTGACAGCACAGATCTGCCAGGATGACATGAGAAATAAGTCACAATATGCTATAAGGACTATTTCCATGAACAGAAAAATTATTGTCTTAAATAATTTATATATGGATTCTAAGATTGCTTCATACATAAAAACGTTGTGTGCAATGGTGGATACCAGGGAGAGGATGGGTGGGGGGAATGTAGATGCACTGGCCAGTGGTAACAAAAGTAGTTAGTTATTAGGAAGAGTGAGCACAGAGCACTAATACCCTGTAGGGTGGCATGGTTATCCACGCTGTACTGTGTGCTCTGGAAATTAGATAAGAGAATTAGCTTTTGGTAGTCTCACCACAAATGGAAGCACTATAAGGAGGAATACAGAAAGGCAGGCTATAAGTTAGCAATAAGTGGCTATGTGTAAGAGCATACAGGAAAACATGTGCATCTCACATTTTTCATAATTTTTATTTGAGAAAGTTATAATGGACAGCCTTCTCAGATTGTTTGAAAGAGTATTTTTTAAATGCCTTTATTTTATTATTTGTGGGGTTATTTGATTGAGAAACTAAGGATCATTGCTGGAGTGATCACTCTGAATGTGAAAGGAAATCAGATGCAGGATAGTGATGAAATGTATTCATAATCTATTAACTCCCAAACAATGATTCATTCATTGCTGATCAAATTTTAAGGAAGAACTTCATTTTGCTATGTGATAGATAGTTTTTTTCATGGCATGATAACATCATAAAATTTCTAGAGTGACTATTTCAATCCAGATGTGTATTTCCAAGCAAACCATTAATCAAGGGAAATCATAGAATACAGGTACTTTCTAAGTTGTTTTCTTATTGAATTACTTTTCAGAAACTACTGGAATGTAAAATCTGCCAAAATAAGGGGATATATTTAACCAAAGAAAAGGGTGGCATTCAAACAACACAGTGTTGATACCCAGGAGCAGGTATATTGACATGAAAGGGAGGAACTGAGACAGACATGGAACTGAATTATTGTCATGTACACAGGACATCAAGCAAACAAATAAGGTCAAGAAAACACAGAACACTCAAAGCTAATGCTCCTCAAAAATGCTTAGAGCAAAACAAACACAGCAGAAATCAGTAAGATGTAGAATTTATTTCTCTCATTCAAGCTAATTAGAAATGAAAATTTTTAATTGTTACTTATAATTTTACTCCTCATGCATACAAACAATAAAACCAGAATTTTAACATATTTTGGGACATGCTAAGGTTATCTGCTAACGTATGTTCACATACATTAAAATCTACATGCAGTGCTCTAATTATGTTCTACCATAGGTTAGGTTGGATATTCTTTAATTTCAAAGCACAAAGTAATCATGGTGATCATGGTCCATATAACCCAGTTTACTTGAAGTCACTGTTAGCCATTTATCTTTTATAATAATATTTTAAAAATCCAGAATAATAGCAAATAATGGTAGTTAATAAACCAAACAAAAAATAGAATTAGGCAAGATATAGCATTTAGAAATATACATAGTACACAAGTATAGGAACTATGCAATGTTATATGAAATATTTTATCAGAAAGTAAGGATGACAAATTAAATATAGATCTATATGTGAACTAATAATCAAAGCAGAAACTCATTTATTCTGAAATTCTGCGCTGCAGATTCTGCACAATGAATAAGACATGTCAACTACTCAGTTTCAAAGCTCTTGGTGTTTAGTAGGTTATTACTGTACTTACGTTATCAAATTTATATGTCTTATAAAGACTTCATGTCACTTGTCTTTTCAATTGTAACTTTCCAGTGGGCATTACAGAATTAAAGAGCTTTGCAGTTCTATAGATGATAGAAAATGATACATGTTTTGGGTTGTGATTAGTTAACGTTTTTATTGCTGTGAAAAGACACCATGATCACAGCAACTCTTTAAAGGGAAACATTTAATTGGGGCTGGCTTACAGTTTTGGAGAGTTAGTCCATTATCATCATAGTGGTAAGCATGGCATTGTGCAGGCAGACATGTTGCTGGAGAAGGAGTTGAGAGTTCTACATCTGGCTCCATAGGCAGCAGGAAGAGACTTGCTACTCTGAGCCTGACTTGAGCATCGGAGACCTCAAAGCCCACTGCCAGTGACACATTCCAAAAAGGCCACATGTCCTAATAGTGCCATTCCCTATGAGCCTATGGGGGCCATTTTCTTCCAAACCACCAGTTTGTTTCTACAATTGCACTTGAAAAATTGTAAGAATCAAGTATTTGAGGATCAAGAATCCACTCTAACTTTAATTGTGGTATTAAAGGAAAAATAAAAAAGTTTTCCTGACCAGTATTAAAATTATATATGTGTATGTGTGTATTTCATCTTCCAAAATAAGTTCCTCATTAATACTTTATAATTAAAAATGTCTTCACTAAAATACATGAAATCCCTCTTTGTAAGAGGAATGTAGACTGTGAGATTAATATTTTGAGTGAGATAGTAATACTCAGAAAATTTCACTGGTATTCTCTCAATCTCTACAATATGACACATGTGATCCAACGTCCTGTCATTTCTCTGAGACTGTACATTTGGTTTATTCAAACAAGCTGGGGTTTATGATAAACGTGGGCTAAAACACCTCAAAGCCTCTGCATTGCTGTTTAAATCCACAAAGCCTCCAATTATCTGCCTGGCTTGGGTATGCATTCCTCTCAGTAATGCTGACCAATCTTGGAGAGCGCTCTCATTCTACATGAGAAAAAGCAGAGGCCATTCTGTATGTGGGTATAATAAAGACTTCTATCACAAAGAATAAACAACTAAATGAGCAGCAATAAACTTAATTTGCACATTAGATATGCTTTTCCAAGTTCCGACATTTCAGTTGAAAATAATGCTGAAGCAATGAGGCCTATAATTGAACATCCAAAACTTCTCCAGTGGGGAAACAAAAACAAATGTTGCCTGCAAACAAGATCATTTTTATAGCCTGCTGTTACCCTGCTTTTCAATAATTTTCTAAATGCCAGATCAAATAATTCATTCCTTTATATGATATTCATAAGCCATTTCATATATGTACAGGATATAATTTTTTATTTAAAGCCCTAATAATGAAAAACCCTGAAAACTATTTTCCCTTCTCTTCCCTGTTTGTGCCTATAGAACATGTCCTTAGATCACATTGGGCATCTTGCAAGGATCTGGCAAGGCAGCTGCTAATTGCATTCACAGTGTCTGAATAGAAAATTGCCTCATTCTGATGCATTAGTGAAGTAGAAATTTCCAGGCACACAGTGCAGATAGCTTCAGAATCCTCTTAACACAGATAAGCCATATCAGCTAAAATTAAGCTGGAAAATATCTCACTCTTGTAAACTATTATCTTTTTACATGTTATCTAACAGCAACATTTCCTGCATGACTGAAGCTGATAAATAAATTCAAAGGGATATGATTGTTTTATCAGCTTTATTGAAATTTCTCATTTGTTACTCACCACTGTTATCCTTACATTGACTAGCATGTACTAACTTGGGTTAGAGAAATAAAATCATCTTTGACATTGGAATGACCATCAGATGGACATTATGTATCAGACAATGCACATACAAACATTAAGCCATCTTGATGGGCAAGAAAGTGATTAGAACAATATACACTACTTTTTCCCAGACCCAAGTTTCAAATTTATAGAATGTAAAATGATAGGTTTTTTTTTTTTTTTTGACAATGCTACCTTCAACATCCTTGAATGAAAGGATATGAGAGACAGCAGTCTAGTTGAGACAGGATTATATGAAGGCTGGACAACCTAATCAAGATTAGATTCTGCAGGTCAATAATAGTTTTTTTAAAGTGCTTGTAAATATATTGTATATGTGTTTTGTGAATATCTGTAACTTCTTTTCCTATGAATGGATATAATTAAGTATCTGTAATTCATATTGTATAGGGTGTTTGTCATTGGTAAACAAACAAAAACTCAAAATCCCTTAGTGTGAGATTTATACATTTTCTGAAGATTAAAATAAAAATCTAACAAATTTCATTCCTATGACTATGTATAAATAAATAAGAACAACTTGATGACCACATATATTGACATCGGCTATATCAACACAGGCAGGTTTCCTGCAGGTCATTCACCCTCCAGTGTGGTCATAAACACTAGGACAGTGGATTTTCTTCACAAAGTTCTCAGATTTCCTACAGTTTTCTATTTACCTTCTTATGCAAGTCATATCGATTAGAAATCAGTGTACATAAACCCCAAGATTGGAAAGGTAAATGTATTTAAAAATCTCCATTTTCTTTAGATAATCTTTGTTGTAACTTGTTTCCTGAAGGTTAGATTCTGAAATAGTCAAAACTGTCACATTTTAGAGAAAAATAAGTCAGTAGAGAAAACATTTCTGTGGACAGAGTTGCAGGAGAATATCCTTCCAATCAATCAGAATATCCTTCAGATCAGTCTCTATACTGGGCACATGCAGCTACGGCTAGTGCAATAGGACTTCAAATCCATCTCAGATTAAAACATAAGTTCTTCATGCCTTATTTATGCTAATGTACTAAAATGGCAAGGAGTGCTCTAACTATCATCATAGTGAGTTAGTGAACTGCATACTCTGTAAGAAGATGAAAGTGTAGAAGGATGCTTGGGTCCATTAGATCAAAGTGAATGACTTGGAAGAAGAGTGACAGACATACTACCAAGACTCTGTTGGGAAACAGTGCCTTCTCAACTTCACAGGGAAGCTCCACTCATGAAACCTCAACAATGTTGCTGCCTAAACAAGACTTTCCTGTTGACCACAACAGTCAATACACCAACATATAGGGGCAAAATTTCACCAAGTCTCATCCCTGGATATAGAGCTATATGCAATCAGTGGCTGGTGAGAAAGAGAAAATCAGTTTTCTTTAGGGCCAAATTCCCCTAATAGGTTTTGCAATTGCAAGTGGTCAGCCCTAGACATGTGAACACAAGAGTAACTTTAAATAGACTCCATAGATTATTTATGACAATGATAATTACAGAAGAACTCATGAATTCAATGGAAAAATGGGGGACACAGGAAGATTCAGAGGGGTACAAATGATATAAATAGAGTGTATTCATCTATTAAATCCTCCAAAACTTTAAATTAAAAAATAGGAAAACCCAATAAATAGTAGTAGACAAAAGAATGAGTTTTTGTTTTCTCATATTTTCTATATAAAGAAATATATTGAAGAAAAAGCAGTTACTAATATCAACTATCATTTAAAATAACTCATGGAAAATAAATACTCACCTTTATCCCTGGAAGATATTTCTGCCAACTTGTCTCAAGTATGTTTCTGTTGTCTTTTACAAAAAAACAAAAAACAAAACTCAAAATAATCTTACATAATCATGTCCTTTGTTAGGAAATAGAGTATTTGTGGATTATGGTGGACTGTTAGAAAATTCCCTCAAATATAGGTAAATGTATTCCCATTACAAGAACTAGAAACAAAACCTGAAGAACACAGGGACAAAGTGAGTTGCCTCGAATATGTCACTGAGATAATCAATACAAGGCACATTCCAGACAATTCTAAGTAAGTCATCTTTCATTTATTGTCATTGACTATTACTGTGCAGTGATTATCCTGATACTAAGGGTTTCAAAGACCGTGGAAGAAGCCTTTCATTCAGTTCAATCTACCCAGTAACCATTTCTTTCCTTAGTCCTTAGAGTGAAGGAATGTAAGGTATTTCACCAGCAAAACCATCAGCCCTACTACTGTGTTTTAGAGGGCAGCAAGCTTAACTCCTCAATATTCCACATAAACTGATCCTCATAGAACACATTACTACTGTTGACTTCTATCCTTCCTACTTCCTATTTGTATAACCATGGGTGTCTCTAAACATCTAACACTCAACTACAGTGGCATGGCTCCTCTACTATACTTTATCATCTACTATCATTAAATGAAAATGTACACTCTATAGTGTCTTAATTTAAAATGATGCAATAAAACTCATATTTTCTCTTCCAGAACATGTTATTTCCTCAAACATAAAAAAACTTTTCAAATATAAAGCACTTTTCTGTATATAAGCTCCAGAAATTTTGCTGCAGAAATAACCTGGTATTCAATAAAACCATGACATGTGTCTTGAAACAGGAAGTCCATCTCTGGTTTAGAAACTAATGACAATACAATCTTAAAAAAGGAG
>CABHPH010156350.1:0-25775 GCA_902168325.1 Peromyscus nudipes
GACTGTTCTTTTCTAAATGGAGATAGAAAGGGAGTGGATCTGGATGGGGCAGGATGTGGAGAGGAACAGAGAGGAGTCGAGGGAGGGAAACTGTAATCAGGATATACTGTCTGAGAAAAGAATCTATATGCAATAAAAACAGGGGAAGGAAGCAATCAAGCAGAGCCAGCCATGGCAAGCAAGGCAGTAAACAGTACAGTCTCTGCTTCAGTTGATGGGTTTCGTTCCTGACTTGGCTTTCCTTGTTGATGGATTGTAACCTGTGATCCAGATAAACTCCCCTCCCTCCAAAATACGAAATTAGTCACAAACAAACAGTTCTAGTCATGTATTTTGCAGTCAATGATATTATATTGTATTTGTAAAAAATGTTAAGAAGGTCATGTTGACTGCTGTCACAATAAAAAAAAGATGAGCAAGTATGATGAAACACACCTATAAATGGATAGATGTAACCTTTTTACATTGTGCATATAGTTCATAACATCATGCTATAGTTGAGAAATGGTGTATCTGAAAATTTAATCAAAGAAGAAAAAACATTTAGATTAATTTTACACTTTAGAAGGCATCTATAATGTATTTCATTAATTGGAGTTGTCTTTCTTGAAATATCTGTCAAAGAATACATTATTGCATGATGTTATAATTTCTATTATTGCAATTAGATGGTTTACCTTTATATGGGCCAAATAAATAATCTGCATTAAAATAAGGTAAAATAGGTATCATGCATTTTCATTATAATAGAAATCTGCATCATAGAATTTATTGAGTAAATATATCTAAAAATAAATAAAATAAAAAGTAAATACAATGAATTATTAGAAGCAGTTGAAAATATTTTATTTAAACTAAGTATCCCTCATAACATTTAGTTCTAAAATGCTAACATAGCTCCTGGAACAAAGCAGAAGGAATGAAAAGGTCTTTTCCTTCAACTGTTCACATACGCCATTTCACTTTTGATGTGATAAAAAAAATCTCCTAATTATTTAAAATTCCAAAGTTAAGTGTAATTACTGGATGAAACATGGTTTCTTTCTTCTAAGTAGATGTTCACAATGTACTTAATATTAAAGTTTGTGTAAATGAACCACATCCTTCACTTTTTCTCCTGTTAAGTATACATGATTTCTAACATAATAGAAATAATTAAAAATGATCAGCATATTCAAAACTACTTGTCTAGTTTCTTTGAAAAATTCTATACATTGCAATCAAACATAGAGGTAGGATATTACAAATGTATCTGAATATATTTGTTGCTTGAAGATTAGTAAATTACAACATGATAGACAGAAATAATAAAATTTCATATATTTTCATCCAACTATTATGTTGTCATATATATGCTATAAATTTACATAGCATTTGATTTTTATGTCTATATGCAAGCAAAGTTGAATATTAAATGCAATTAAATAGGTAATATGCTACATACTTTTAATTACATGGCATGCATTTTAATTTTATACAACAATTCAGAATCTATAAATGTTGAGAAAACAGCAGAGTACAGCTAAATGTTATTTTAAAGTTAGTTTCAAGAAAAACATTTCCTATCTTTTTATTACTACAAAGGTATATAAGCATAACAGTTTAATTTTGCTTTCAAATGCTACATATTAATAGAATTGATGGCACAATTTAGACTCTCTTTAAATGAACAATTCTACCAGAAGATTTTGTTCATTAACTTGAGTTGTAGTGAACTTTACCAAGGGGATAAAATTGTAATAGAATAATAAATCTTAAGTTAAAACATTGATGTTTTCTCATGTATTGTACTTATAAACATTTAGACACAGGTACACATACACACAGTGTAATTCGACAACACTAATATGATAAAAGATGAAAGATTCTAACATCTGATGTTTCTTTATGAGTATATTCTTTAAGATCCTACCTTAAAGCTGATACTGAATCATAAATCATATTGCTTTGTGCTATGCAAAATATACAATTAGAAAATATATATTTACAAAAAATGCTATTATAAAATCACTTCAAAATATTTTACTGGTATTTTACATTAATTGTTTTACTTGAAATTTGTTTCAATCTAAAGCTATTGGTAGTTATTGAATTTACTTTAAACAGTGTTTCAAGGGAAGAGGAATGTGGGTTAACATTGCTCAGTGTACTTATATATGAAAATATTATTTGTAACTTATTATCACAGACAATGAATATACACAGTGAACTTATTTATAAAAAGATTTCAAAGAGGAAAATGGCATAAATCTTTCCTAAGCAAAGCAAACCATGACAGATAGTCTATGGCTTTTGCTGGGAGGACTGTCACTTCATGTGGCACACTTCATTAAAAAATTATTCATATACATATTTCATATGTAATTTATATACTCATATAGCTATTTTACATATATTTTATTTATTTCCCATATAATTTATACAAACATATAATTGTATATAATTCAAATGACTTAAAATAATATGAGCTAGTGAGGTCATGAATCATAGAGGAGAACATTCCACTGCCTCTTTCCCAAACCAGTATAATTCCTAATTGAATTCTAAATACTTTTACTGATACCCATAGATAAGAGTAGTTCTCGCCCCTCATTAAAGAAGATTCTTTGTGCAGCAGACTGAGATTGTAACAAAAAATCACAACTGGTCAAAATGTAGAGAACAACTGATTGTGGGCTGCTTATCTCCAACTGATACATCTACAGAGTAACTCCCACATCTAGGTCTCAGGGGACACTACAGAAGAGGGAGTGGTAGGTTTGCCCGAGGATCTGGAAGTCTGATGTGAGATTGTGTCTCCCAGAAATGACAGGGAGGCTACATTCACGATTCTTTGACAATATGGCTACCTCAACAGTGATAATACCAATATACATGCTTAGATAGAAATGAGAAATTGCGCAAAGCCTCACCCCTTGACCAACAGCTACAGTCAATAAGCAGCTACTAAGAGAAGGAGACTTATTTTTTCCCAGGGATGATTCCCCCTAATTGGTTGTCCAATACCAAGTGGTCAGCCCTGAAGTCATAGACATCCTTGTAATTCTAAATGGACTCGGTGGGTTCTATTTGCCTATTTATGCATCTTATGTGTGTATGAGCAACAATGGTAATTAAGTAAAAAGATACCAAAAGTTTGAGAGGGACCAAGGAGGCAAGGAGAGACATGGAAAGGGTTGGAGCGAGGAGAGAGAGAGGACAATTGATATAATTGTATATTTTAGTTGATATAATGTTTAAAATGTATATATGGTCAAATTTCATGAGTGAAACATGTATTTACTGTTTCCATGGCATTGAAGACTTAAAGGTCTATTACCTACTAGCAATAAAAAATTTATTTAAAAATTCAATATGCTTACTATGTATCTAAATGAAAATGTCACAATGAGATAATTATATATAATTAATGTGTAATATACTAATACATTTTTGAAATTTTAAGGAAAAAAACAAAAGAAAGCAAAATGGGTGCTCACTAGGAAAAGAAAGAAAACCAGCAAGAATGGGGAAAAGACAGGCAAAGGATAATGGTAGGAAAGACAGAAAAGGTAAGTATAATAGCAGATATGTATGGAGATGCCTTGATGATACACATTACTTTGTATTTTAGCCTAGAAAGTTAACAATAAAATAAAATAGCATAATTTACAGTGTCATGAGAATGCAATCCTTTATAAGTTTACTTTTAAATAATTTGGTCTCGTGTGTATGTTTGTATGTATATAGTTTGAAGTTCATTTTTCAGTACATGTGAATATATAAATTTAATATGTACATGTATAAATATCAAAAATATTTCCTCCAGAAATTGCAACATCCTATTAAAATAAAAAATGCCCATGCCATCTATTTCCTACTAGAATCTTGATTGAGATAGAATAAAAAACACATGTGTGATGCTGCCATTTATTCATTTAAAAATTAGGTTTCACACGCTTGAAGAATTCTCTTACATCATATTTTTACCTTCTTTTATTATCATTAAGATGCATTTTATGTTCTCATTTTAACTGTATTTTGTAGAAGTCCATAACTCAAACCCAAGTATATCTGTGTCTCTTACTTAGCTATTTTGAGTGTGATTCTTAATAGTACAACATTGTCTTATTTCTTGGCTTTTGAGATACCCAGAGATTTCTATAGTAGTTTTTGAGGTGTGGATACATAGATACATCTGCCTTCCTTCTTCTTTTCTTTTCTTTTTTTTTTGTGATGCTGTACTTAGGCAAATGCTGTACAACCTTTTTTGCTATCTCCCCATCTTTAAAGCTATTTTAGGCACTGATGGTGGTTGGCATGGTTTTGTTGAATTGCTAACAAGCCAGAAGTCTTTTGTCCTGCAAGAATGGAGTGATATTTGAACACAGGATACAATTGTTACTATAAAAAGAGAGAAATTGCTTCTCAGAAACTCTTCATTAAATTGGAAAGCAGGTTGATCATTTTTAATACCGCAGATGATTGACTGGAAGCAGGGACCGTGTTCCAGAACAAAAGCGTTAATGCTAGAAACAGCCTCTTCCCTGTGCTTTGGCAACCGACGAAAGGACTACTTGGAAGATCACAAAAAAAAGCAGTGAAAAGCACCCGTTTTTAACTAACATCTTTGTTCTAGGCTAAAGCCGTTACTTTGAAAAATAATTTGTGTTAAAATGCATGCGCTATCATCATGCAAGAACTATATTTATAGTTCATTCCTAATTTACTTATTTGTGTTCCAGTGTTTTCCATATACCAGATAATTCATATGCCTTTAAAGAACTCTATTATTATTATCATCATCATCATGATGTATGCATGTACATGATGCATATGTGTGGGTACATGTGCCATGATGTGCCTGTGAAGGTCAGAGAACGACTTTGTGGAGTGGGTTCGGCCCTTCCATCTTTACTTTGGTTCTTGGGGTCAAGGTCAGGCCATTAGACTGGTGCTGAAAATGGTCTGATTCTCAGAACCAGATTTCTGATCCAGTCATTTGTGTTTGTTTGTTCTCTCTCTCCCTCTCTCTCGTGGAGACATGGTCAGCAACCTTCCTGCTCTTGCCCACCTATTGCCATGTCTTTCCCACCATAACGGACTCTATCCCTCTAGAGCTGTAAACCGAAACAAGCCTTTTTTCTCTTAAGTTACTTTTGGTCATGGTATTTTATTACAACAACACAAAAGTAACTAATACGTACTTACAGCTCCAATCAGAAGAGCTCAGGTGGAAGCCCAGTTTGGTAGCGTCAGTAGTAAAACATTTCTGCTTTTGGTGTGAGATGAAAAAGGGAAATTTTGCCTTGAGGTCCTAGTTACCATTTGGTGAAGGAGAGAGTATAAGAAAGAATAGCACATGCACAGAGAGAGAGAGAGAGAGAGAGAGAGAGAGAGAGAGAGAGAGAGAGAGAGAGAGAGAGAGATAAGAGGGAGAGAGATGGGGAAAGAGAGAGAACAGAAAGTGGGGTGAGGCAATAAACCCTCGAAGACTGCCTCCAGTGACAGAGTTCCTTCAGCCAGTGTCTACCCCCCCAACCCTGTGACAATGCTGTAAACCCCACAAACAGAGCTACCAACTGTTAACCAAATGTTCAAATACGTGAGCCTACAGGGGACTTCCTCATCCAAACCACCATAATTGGGTTTTAGCAGAATGAGAAGCACTTTAGACTGCAGAATCCACTATGAGGGCTTGTATCTTGGAGTGAAGAGAAGATGAAAGCCTTTGTTTTCCTCAGAAGGTTATTGAACCGGGTGGAGGATTCGTATACTGAGGGTCACTGTGAATGGCTCTTGAAGACTTGAAGTTCCATTTGCAAACAAACAGAAATGATTAATGCAGTATAAACAGTAGTCTGGAATTTTATGGAAACACACAGAAGGGATTCTGAATGCAGGCAGGATTCTAGGAAAGGTTTCTAAGTAGAAATGATCTCATGAAAGAAGGCCATGGCTTTGCCCACAATGTCAGAGCAGCATCCTTAGAAACTGAAAACTGTGTTCTAAGAAAGAGTAGTGAGAAAACTGAAGCAGTTCAGTGAAAAGCTAGCTAGAGCAACACTGAAATTCAAGGGATACTCGGCTAAGGTAGTCAGAAGAAAGGCAGACTGTTAGGAATGATACTGACCAGGAATCAGTTTCTAGCTAAATATTATGTGCTACGGTAATAGAAGGCTTCTGAATATTAAGTGATGTTTGGTTTTTAAATTCAGAATAATTCCAGCATAATATAGGACACTCATTTCTTGTTGAGAAAAATCCAGGGTATGAGAGAAAGTGAGCAGACCTTCTATGTTGTCTTCATGTGTGTAGGAAATAGTAAGGTGTACACCAGTACAGTTGTAGTGTGCCAGAGGAGGTAAGTAGAGGAAGAGGAAGCAGGATCATGGGGAAGGCAAAGAAGAAATGCACAATACTTACTATGTTTCTGAGGAGGACTGCAATTCTCTGTAGGACTAGATGAGCTCAGCAGGCAGATGGATAAATGATCAAATGCAGCGTTTGAATATTTAGGGCTGAGGAGAAATGAATGAGATATTGAATCATGAAGAAAGCCTTATAATAAACAAATGTAAAGGCACACTACTAAATGAAAGAAGGCAATGTGTGAAGAGTGCTTGCTGTATGATTTCAACTATGTGATATTCTGGAAAATGCAAAGTGGCCAGTAAAGATTAATGAATGTTGAATGACAAAGAGGAAGTAATGATAGATAGGAAGAGATGGAAAGAGTAGAACCGCTTCCTATGATGGATACATACCCACATCCACAAAATACACAACACAGCGTGAGCTCTCAAAAGATTTACAGATTTTGAATGATAATATGACGATATGAATTTATCAATTGTAAAATGTGTATCATTGTGATGGTATGTGGTCCCATTAATAAGGCAGTTTAGTTGGAACTGTGTAGGGTGGGGAGTATGTAGGACTTTGTACTTCCTATTTAATTTTATGGTACACCAGAAACTACTATCAAAATACAATGACCAAAAAGCATAGACCATTTAACAAAAACCCCAACAGCAGTCATGAGAAGCCCTCTTTGAGTTATTGGTCAGGGTCATTCAAAAGACTTCCAAAACATCACAGGCTATTTCTGTTGGCCTTGGTTGTCCCCCTGAGGTGGAAGGTAAGTTCCTGTGGAAGAAGATACCACACACTTCAGACACAGGACCAAGGGGCCCCTGAGCTGGAGCTTGACTGAATGCCTCTTCCCTGAGGACTAATTCTCATGGTACCAGAAGGCACCATGAAAGCTTTCAAAGGATGGAGGCAACCGAAAGCCCTACCCAGCAATAATGCCCATTAACCAAAACAATGACCAGCATGTCACTATAACTCTAAGGGTGCAGTAGCAGTGGCACAGATACATTAGTGGCAGCCAACAGATGTCTAATTGTCCTTAAGACACACTCAACAAGAGGGAAAACATGTACAGTACTGGCAACCTAGCCAACTACCCAGTGCTTATGAAGTCGTAGTTCTTGAAGAACAACAACCACAACTTCACTAAGCCAGCATAATCCGTAGCTACATTCTAAACATTTGTCCTTATACTCACAGATACATGTAGTCTTCACTTCTCATCGAGGAAATTTCTCTTTGTAAGAGACACAGAGACCACTCCAGAAAACCATAACCAATCAAAATGCAGAGTTTTGGAGCCTAGTCCTGATGGACACATCTACAGAACAACTCCTGCACCAAGGCTCAGGGATCATTGTGGAGGAAGTGTGGACAGATAAGAGCCGAAGGGCTGGGGAGTTGGCTGGAAGATGATGTTTCCTAATGTCATTCATAAAATCTCACCAATATGACTGTCTAAACATGAGCTGAATTATGGCAACAATAATAGACATACTAAAGTGGATAGTAGGCCTGAACCCTACATGAAGAACTATAGGCAATTAAGGAAGAGGACATGAATTAAGTTGATTTACCTCAGATATGCCATCCCAAGGATAGAATTCTGATCGACACAAAAGGTTAGATTACATAGTGAATAATGTTTTCTTTTTCTTTTTCTTTTTTATCATATGTGGACAAGGATAACCTCTTTTCATTTTTTTAAATGTTTTCTTGTGTTTTTGTCTCAGGATTATATATTGAGTAGCTGTATTACCCATCTCAAATATGTGTAATTTAACAACAAACTGACAATCACTCAGCAAAGCTCCACTAATTAGAGGAAAGGGTAATTATAAATATAGACACACATAAAGCATCAGAAGAAATAACATGTACTCCCTGAATGTAAACAATAACTTTGAGTGAGCATCAAAAGCATTCATCACTGAACAGTAAATCTATCATGATAACCAGAGATAAAATAGAGAGTGCAATTACTATGTTAATTATATGTAAAGTATTTAAGAAAGCTTTGTCATTTCAAGTTATTTTACTGTTCTCTTGAGATACTTTGTTAAATTCCTTCTTAATCTCACAGCAACACATGAAATCACAAGTGTCAAATGAACTGAGCCTCACTCTTCCTCTTGTTACATTTCCAATTCATTCTACAGCACGAGTGCATGCTTAAAATTTTAAACCTCTCTTTTTTCTTTACCCTTAGAAGATGGTTCTTCATGAAATTTTAAATAAAGATTTCTGAATAATTGAGGCCAAATAAAAGGCTTTAGCATATGACTCTAGCTTGTATTCTCCACATCAAATGCAGAGTCAGAAGATTGTGCCTTGTTTCTTTCTCTCCCAGTTTTGTTTTTAAATAATCCAATTGTGATTTATTAATAGCCGTGGTCTGAAGTTGAGCTTTTAGCATCAGTGCTCCTCATTTGTGTTTATCCCTGCCAAAGTCCTGTGTGTTTGTTCATGGGACCTTACAGCTCCTCAAACGATCTAAAGTAAGGCAATATAACTCCAACTTAAAGAAAAATACTCTTTATCCATTCTAAAATCCATTCTGTCACATGGTACTGCGGGTCACACAGTTTTAGATTGGACAAAGCTTGGGAATTACTGAATTTAAGGGTAACTCTATATAGTTAGGATGTGTGGACCACAACCATGAGGCTCAATCACTGATGAATACAGTTCATTCATTTTTAGCTGTCATGGAAGAGCAACAGATTTTTAGGAATATTGTGATCAGTCACAATGCTGATCTGGTGGATAGCATGAAAAGAAGTAAGTCCAAATATGGACAAGATACCAACATAATCACTAAAATTAAAAACCATTTAGATTTTAAAATATTATACTACTTAGCGTTGCACTACTACAATGATATGTTATAAACAGCCTGTTATGAATTAAAGGGGATGAATGATGTATTATTGAGGATTTTGACTGGTATATAGAGGCTTGAATATCTAGGGCCTTAAAGTGCTTCTCATAATCACCTCATCCAAAGACTGGGAGAATGGAGTACTTATTGAAGATTTGTGTACCCAGGTATTAACTCCCCCTCATTTCATTTAGGTACTGTGAAACTGTGCCAGATTCAGAAAAGATGGCCACAAAGCAAAAAGATCAGAGAGGTACACTCTAACAGGCTTTCTTTTGGGCCACTAGCCAGCTCCAGAGTCATGACATGGAGACTTATTAGTTATGAATGCTTGGTCTTATCTTATGCTTGTCCCACTAGCTTTTATAACTTAATCTGTTTTTCTTCATCTATATTTTGCCTTGGGGCCTTTTACCTTTCTTTCATTCTGTATGTTCTACTCCTCATCTAGCTGGCTGGCAGCTGCCTGCCTGCATGGCTGGCTGGCCCCCGGGGTGTCTCCCCCTTTTCTCCCTCTTTCTTTTCTCTCTTTTCTCCCTCATCCCCCATTCCCCAGCCTATATTCCTCCTCCTACTTAATCTCTCTGTCCATCAGGCCTGCCTATCCCTCTGCTGCCTAGCTATTGGCCATTCAGCTTTATATTAGACCAATCAGATGTCTTAGGTAGGCAAAGCAACATATCTCTACATTGTTAAACAAATATAGCATAAACAAATATAACACATCTTTACATAGTTAAAGTAATATTCCACAGCAACATGCCATTGAGGGTATAAAAACTGTTCCCAATTGTTCCTCAGAATTAGGAATGAAATTATACAGTGGCCCTGGGATTCAGTGTCTTCTGTAGGTAAGTATGTTTGTTTCAACATCAAATTAAATGTAGAGAAACTCAAAGCGATTCCACTAAAATCAGGAACGAGGCAAGGCTGTCCACTCTTCCCATACTTATTCAATATAGTACTTGAAGTTCTAGCCAGAGCAATAAGACAACATAATGAGATTAAGGGGATACAAATTGGAAAGGAAGAAGTCAAGCTTTCCCTATTTGCAGATGACATGATAGTATACTTGAGTGACCCCAAAGATTCAACCAAGGAACTGATACAGCTTATAAACACCTTCAGCAACATAGCAGGATACAAGATCAACTCAAAAAAATCAGTAGCCCTCCTATATACAATTGACAAAGAGGCTGAGAAGGAAATCAGAGATACATCACCCTTTACAATAGCCACAAATGATATCTAATTTTCTAATGAAGAAGTTGACATTTGCTGAGGATGGGTCAGTACCTGAGATTGCAAAACAAATTAGGAAAAATATTATGACCTAAACACATCCAATTTCATGATACCAAAGATCACTCATTTTCCACTCTTACATGTCTCTCCCAAGGTAGAATATCTAAGGCAACAAGTCATGTACATTTGTGTCTTTTCTGTAGGATGAAGTTCCTGTTTTGGGCTAATGGGGGCAGATGAGTGCTACATAATGGCTCCATCCTATACTGTTCTCTTCCTAGTGCCTGCTTTGTCTGCTAGATGGATATGGATGTTCCTGGATCTTCACTTCCAAAAATATATGATGAATTTTTTTGCACAAGTCATCGATTCACATAGCTCTGTTAAACATCATGGATTATAGACATAGTGTAATATAGGAAAGTCTATTGCCAAGAAACTGTAGTTGCCTATTTTATTTCCAAGGACTCAAGGTAGAAGGATAATGACAGATGACTTATAGCAAAGCTTATGTATTTGATTTCAGTCCTATGTAAAAGTGCAAGGATTTATTACTTCCTCATCTCATGTCAGGTTCAATTAGTAGTGAATATATCTATATAACCTTTAGATATTCAACTAGGCTATTGCATGACTATATAAGTATGAGGGATTTCATTTCCCAGTGGTACCTATGAAGCTAACAGGTATAGCAGACAAGATTAAGAGTTAACAAAGTGTTACATCTCTCCTCTGATTCTAGAATGAAGAGAACTATGTTAGTCATGTGACTGAGTTGAATGAGTACCTCCTAAGAACTGAAGCATTTAATTCTTTTTTTTATTTTTCTTTATTAAGAAATTTTCTACTCACTCCACATACCACAGATCCCCCCTCCTCCCTCCTTCTACCCCCCAGCCCCCTCTCCCAAGCCACCCTACATCCCCACATCCCCCAAATCAAGGTCTCCCTCAGCCCTCTCTTTACATTCTATGAAGATGGTAAAAGCAAGCGTTTCTGTAGAAGAGACACAGAACCAATTAGTCTGTCATGCTGAGTTACCAGGTGGGTATCTGGGTATCCAGTGTCTTTGGAGCAGATGTCAGATGTGTGACAGATAAATTACTGTTCTGTCATGCCAATGAGACCTTTGGCTTGAGTCCATAATGAACTATGCTAAATAATTTAGTTAGCAGAATATACTATGAAACTAAGGACCATGTAGACTCAAAGGTAATACATGTGTACTCTTAAATATAATATTTTCTCTTTCTAAATTGTTTTTTTAAGCTTATATGTTTAGTTATAAAAGTAATATGGGATTGTGGTTGTAGTTCGCTGGTACAGAGCTTGTCTGAAATGTGATTGTCCTTATATTTAATTCCAAGAATTATAAAACAATTATAAAGTATATGAATATTCTGAAAAATATAGCATATAGAAGAATGAGATGAAAACTTCTCATAGTCTCTATACAACTGAAAATTTGGGTATATATACTTAATTGCATTTTTATATGTGAACATGTAGGTTTTGAAATTATGGACATATTGCAATAAATTGGTATCCTACTCATTTGCATTAAATACCAGTTCTACATTTAGCTTAATGTTTTTAGATAACTTCAGCAAACTTATTTTTAAATGTCACCTGAATGGTAGAAGTGTGCAAATGATTCCTTGCTTTGTTTTTCCTGCTAGCCCTACTTTTCTTTTTATCTAATACACATTCCTCACTATTCCTTATCTTAGAAAAAGAATAAGCATTTAATCTATTTCCTGACCCAGAGGCCCAGCCTCATGTGACAAGAAGTGTTTTCCCAATTCCATCTCACTAACAATGTTTCAGGTATTCACACAATACAGCTGTTGAATGTTTGAGTTGAGCAATATTTTTCTCACTGAAAGCCTTAAAAAATCATAATCCTATATATCTTACCCTGAAACACCCTATATATTTATCTCTGTTCTGTATTTTTATTTTTCTTGCACACCTGGGGATGTCTAAAAAATGTTATAGAACCAAATTCATGTTTATCAGGTCAGGTTAGAAATGATTAGAATTCATAAAACTCAATACTATGTGCTTTTCAACTACCAAACTGAGAAATATAGAAATGAAGTTATCATAAATTCTAAGAAGCAGTGATTGCACATTTATTCATTTTAATGAAAAAAACTGACCCAAGAGAAATATTTTTATTTAAGACATATAAAAAGACTGAATTGTACTAACCTAGGTACTATATCATAAATGACAAAACCACTCTTAATAATTATCAAGATGCTTCATAAATCATATCCCCACACTATCAGTATGGTGCTGTGTTTTATTTTGCCTGTTCTCCTATGTTACTGACAAAGATGAAAATTTTTTTTTTTGGCTTTTTGAAGTAGCATTGCTCAGTAGATTTTGCAGAAAACACAACTGGTGAGATCATCTGAAGCTTAGGCAAGTATAATGGTTCATCAGTGTCCCACTAACAAAAAATAGCTCCTCTTCCACATTTGAAGAAAATGTGCATGGATTTGCGGGCTTGTGAAAGGAGCCACAGCAGAAACTCTGCAGGCAGAAATCCTTTATATACATAACATCACATCAGTAGGCAGCTATGCGGCATGCTCTCCCACAGATCCAGCTAAATAGGGATACACTGAAAAGTGCTCACTCCAAGAGTCCAAAGGTGTTAGGCTTTTCATGTAGGGCCCATCCTGGGCAAATGCTGAAGGGAGTTAGATATTCCTTGTAGGTGAGGACTAAGGTTAAGGTATAAGCTAGCTTCATGAATTGGGCAATTTTCTGGCATACAGAAGCCAACAAAACAACGTAGCAGATCTCATTTATTCAATGATTAACATAATGCAGGCATTTTAGTGGATATTGAGCCTATCAAGTGTGTAAATAGACATTTCCAGTTTTTAAATGAGGAAACTGAAATAGAGAGGTTAAGTAACTTGTACAATGTCACACAATTAAGATGCAAAGGAGATAAAATTCATAGATAGTTCTTTCTGGTTCCAAAGCCTGTATTTTTAGCCGTTTTGTTACATCTTCTCTATGTCCAACTTCACCTCACAGATCACCTTGCCACTCATTAGCTGTGTGACATTGAACAAGAGACTTAACATTTCTTCAATTTCTCCTCTGAATAATTAATATCCCCCCCAACATCAGGGGGTTATTGTGAATATCAAAAGGAGTTAACGAATGTCACAGTGCTCTATCAATGGGAAATGCCATGTAAATGTGAATCATTTTATAGTCATTATTACTGGCAATAGTAATTGTTTTCATAATTGAACTCATTTTGCGGTTATGTGTAAAGAAGATTCACAAGCTAGGATTCTAAATGTGGTCCATAGAGCTACAGTTTTAGCAACTCCTTGGAATGTGATAGACATGTAGATACTCAGGCATGAGTCCACACCTACTGTGGAATATATATACATATGTATATATATTCATATATACATTCTAATTCTATTATATATCATCTATCTATCTATCTATCAATCATCTATATCTATCTATCTATCTATCTATCTATCTATCTATCTATGTGTGTCTATGTGTGTATGTATGTTAAATTTGTTAAATTTGAAATTTCCTTAGAAAGATAGCATTAAGACAGTATAAATCAAAGCTTTGAATGTTTAGACATTTTATAGTTTTTCTGTTTTACACAGATGGTGTATTAACGAACCTTAAGAGTTGCTGACTCAGTTTCTCCCAAGAGTTTTCAGAATGCTTTGATGTCAGACATACATGGATTCAAGCATTAAACTTGGTATACTCATCTTTCCCCAAAAGTTTTTGAATAACCACAATTATTCCTAGGGCTACCAGTATGGACAGGTAAAATGACAGCTCATGCATACAGCCAGATACTTTCTTGGCATGATTTCCAAGTGACTCTCCCCCTTTCTGTTATTTTCACTTGTCTGTTTGTATGCTTTCCTCGTTGAAAGTGTCTTCCTAAACTGGGCAGTGGTGGCGCATGCCTTTAATCCCAGCACTCGGGAGGCAGAGCCAGGCTGATCTCTATGAGTTTGAGGCCAGCCTGGGTTACCAAGTGAGCTCCAGGAAAGGCGCAAAGCTACACAGGGAAACCCTGTCTCGAAAAACCAAAAAAAAAAAAAAAAAAAAAAAAAGAAAGTGCCTTCCTGGAGAATGAGAATCATGTATGACCAGACCTGGCAGAGGGTGCAGTGGGTATGGATCACAGAGTCCAGAGATCTAGAACCTGGATGGAGGCTACAAAAAAGGAGAGTAACTGACAATAAATCCTCGGATCACAACAGAAGTTTTTATGAATTCAAAGGAAGAAAGAGAATAATAATTCTTTTTGTGAGAAAACAAAGGGAATTGAACTTGAGGAACATATGCTGGTTTCAATCTTTTGGTCTTTTGGGGGGTTCTGCTACCCAGCTCCCAAATAAATCACACACAGAGGCTTATTCTTAATTATAAATGCCTGGTCTTAGCTTGGCTTAGTTTCTAGCCAGCTTTTCTTAACTTTAATTATCCTGTCTACATTTTGCCTCTGGGCTTTTTCTGTTCTCTTACTTTTGTAAATCCTAATTCTTAGTCCTTAGCTTGCCGTCTAGTTGGGTTGCTGGCCCCTGGAGTCCTCCTCCTTCTCTGGCTACTTCTTTCTCCTCCCAGAATTCTCCTCCTATTTATCCTCTCTGCCTGTCAGCCCCACCTATTTCTCTCTCCTGCCTCACTATTGGCCATCCTGTTCTTTATTAGATCATCAGGTGTTTTAGACAGGCACAGTAACACAGCTTTAGAGAATTAAACAAATGCAACATAAACAAAAATAACACACCTTAAAATGATATTCTACAACACATACATAGACTAATAAAAATGATAAACTTTATCAGTGAATGTTTGAAGATTGAAAGTGAGAAAGAATTTTGGAAATGACAAAAATGATAATAATTAATCCTTGAAATTATAAATAAAATAAAAATTCTCATCTTCATTAGATGTCAAGATAATAAAAATAAAATTTAGTGTGTATAATACATATTATATACATTATTTTATTAGTTAATTATTTTTTTATTCACCATCTTAGTAGAGCCTTAGAAAGGCTAGGAGACTTGAAATCTGGATAGTTTTATGAGGAAACAGACATTCTCATTTACTGATGGGTATTCAAATAAGTAGAATATACTCATAAATTTCTTTGGTAGAATTTATAAAAATAATTATACTCATAACCAAACAATTATACTTCAAGAAAATTCTTATATGATGTACATATATTTGCCACAAATCTACAAACATTTTAGTCTAGTGATATTCACACTTGGTAATACGAAAATAGAAATTGTTCAAATGCTGATATATAGGGGGATGAAGAAATTTATGATTCAATGATATACTAGTCATGTTTATCCAATGGTGGGATAGTTAATCTTGAATGTCAACTTGAGCAGATCTAGAATCACCATGGAAAACAATACTTCTGGGTCAATGGTGGGATAGTTAATCTTGAATGTCAATTTGAGCAGATCTAGAATCACCATGGAAAACAATACTTCTGGGTATGTCTACGAGGGTATTTCCAGAAATGTTTAGCTGAGCAGGAAAGACCTTGATTGTGGGTGATGTCATCCTATGGGTTGTGGTCTAGACTAAATACTAAATAAAAAGGCAGTAAAGCCAGCATGAGCATTCATCTCTCTGCTCCCTGAATGTGGATATGATGTGAGCAGTTCCTTTCACTATTGCTACCATGCTTTAAGAAACCAAAAGAAACCCTTCACTCCTTAATTTGCTTCTTGTGGGGTACTTTGAAACTCAATACTGACAAGAGAGACCACTTGACCATGTGATCATAAGCTTCTGGAACTGGTTTTTTTTGGGGGGGGGAATGTAGAAGAACTTGCATTTGTAGAAAAGCTCTAGAAAGATGTGAGCAGAGCTTAACATGCCCCTCTGGAGGGAGTTTGGAAGATCAGACTACTCAGAGAAATATGAACAATAGAGGTCCATTTTATGAGATTATAGAGTGGAATAAGGACTCCATCCGGAGCTGTGTCCTTCCTATTATATTGTGGTAAAGAATCTGGCTGCATTCTACTTGTGTTCTAAGAACTACAGTGGGAGGAGAAAGGTATGTAAAACATGCAGATTGCTGAAGAAAACTATGTGAACAAGTTTAGCTTTGTAGACATAGAAATGCAGGCAAAACTTCAGTAATTGTTAAAGAGATTAAAGCCTTTAAAGAAAAGGTTCACTCTCTTCAGTTGGACAATAGGAAAGATTCCCTGAGGATATTGTCAATATATTGAAGGTCTCAAACTGTGAAGAAAGCAAAGGACAGACCTTCAACTAGAAATGTAGCTGAAAGAGTTCCCTGCCCCCAAACAACCACCTGTGCAGACAGAGACTATGTAAGTGAGTAAAAAATAGGCCAGACTACATCAAGAGCTAGCAGTACAACTTGGCAGCCTCATTTACATGGTGTTGATTTTATAGGCATGCAAAATTCATGAGACAGGGAGATAAAGGGGCTTATGCCAAGATAATTGAGAGCCACTGAGACCAGAGAATGTGAAGGTTGAATTCCTTGCTAAGAGTCCCCAAGGGATCACTGCATGAAGAGGTAGGAGTTGAAGCCTAACTTGCAATGGAGGCTCCAGGATACTAGATATACCAAAACCATAGAATTAGCTGAGAAAAAGTACAGACACGGAGTAGAGCTAGCTCAAGGGAAAGGCTTTGTGTCCTGTGAGTATCAGAACTAGACAGTTCAGGCTACCCCATCCTTTAGAGCACACATGATTTTTGTCACCAGTTCTAGATCGTGGAAAAACAGCTTCATTGTTTGGTGTTTCAGTCTTGTCTGGGTCTGGTCTTCCCTTTGTTTTCACACAATTCTACCCTTTTGGAAGGAGAATGTTCATATTTTTCCACTGTAGATTGGAAATATGTAACTTCTTTTCATATAGGAGTGCACTGAGTCTCATAAAGGATTTTGGGCTTTTGGACAATGTTGTTGCTGTTATAGATGATGGGAACATTCAGAGTGGAATAAATGCATTTGTCGTCATGTACTTAACATGAGACTTTATGGGGCAAGTATACAATGCTATGATTTTAAAATGATGTCATTGGGTGTCTACTGAACAAGGAGTAGAGCTGCAAAAACTAATATTCATCGTCAACTTGATGGATTTAAAGTAATCATAGAAACATAGCTGTGAGTGTCTATGAGCCTATTTCCAAGATAGTTTAATTGAACTGAGAAGAGTCATCCTAAATGTAGGTGGAACCATCTCTCAGGCTAAAAGGGGGAAGCAAGCCAAGCAAGAGCGTTCATCTCTCTCTGCTTCTTAACTGTAGATACCACAGACTGGTTGCCTCACGCTTGCTGTGGACCTTCCTTGGCTACATTGTATACATCTCTAAAATATAAATCTTTCACTCATTGATTTGCTTCTTGTAGGGTATTTTGGTCACAGATATGAATAATAAAACTAATACAAATGGAGATATATTCCAAGATACTCAGGACACTCCTAAACCAAAAATAGTATCAAACCATCAGAATACTGTATTTTTACCAGTATATAAACACCAATGACTACCAAGTTTACTTTGAACTAGGCACAGTGAGAGATTAAAAATAAATAAAATAGAAAACATAACAATATATCACACTAAAGATTTCTATCATTATTTGAGCTCTGGGGAGTTATTATTAAGTAAAATAAGAGTTATCTGAACATGAGTGCTACAGTTCCTTGCAGGTAAATTTGATGACTGACATGATACTAAGTAGCTAACAGTGGATAGTATATACCATGTAGAACCATTGCATAGAAGAATGATTAATGTCTTGGGTGGGACAGAATGGGAATAAGATTTTATCATGCTATTCAGAATTACATACAATCAAAAAACTTTAAAATTATTTATTGTAGAATTTTGCATTTCAGAGTTTTGGATCACAATTGCTAAGTCAAATCACAAAGAGCAAAAGTAGATGAAGGGAGATTATGACATATTGGAACCCTTTGTTGGAATTAAGAATAAAGTAATTTATCCTGATGGTGTTAAAAATATTCATGATGTATGGTTCAATAAAATATAAGTTATAGAGGATATATGGATATAAGTATTTAGAGATGACATATGTATCATTTAAAATATTTATAAAATTATATAATTTCTTATATGTTATAACCAGCATGAATGAACTGAAGTGCCAAGAAATAAACAAAATCTGTGTTGAGGATTCTATAAGAGTTCAGGATTGGTTGTGGAGAGTTAAAATGCTGCAGATCCAGTGCTAAATTAGCATGGGCTATTTTTTAGGTCCTTGAAAGTCATTCAGTGCCAATCCCTGTGCAGATTTAACATCCTTGTAACTATTAAAATTTAAAAATACATATTCTTAGTAGGACAACAGCTTCCACCATTCTAAACCTAAGAATGCTTTCAGATAACATCTGAAATCTATAGCAGATTTTTTTTCTCTCTCTCTTTTTGTAATCTACCTTCCTGTGGTCTCCATCCATGCAGGCAATAAATTCCTGGATTTATGACTTCCTTTGTTCTGTAACTGATAAAATCTCACGTAACTATTTTCATAGAACGTGACAGAGGTGCCACTTGAATCCATATTCCCAGGGGATGGTCATAATACTTTGCTTAAGAGAAAATTCTCTCTTAGTCCCCTTTGAGATGAAAGTTGTGATTTCTGTCAATCTTTGAAAACTGTTAAGGTACTGATGTGCAAAGATAGTTGGGCAGAGATACTGGGCACCATTAATGCTGAAAAACATGGCACATTATTTCATTTTCTTAAATGTGTGTGTGTGTGTGTGTGTGTGTCTCCATGTTCTGGTGCACATATAGAGGCCAGAGGACAACTTGCAGTAGCCAGTTCTTGCCTTTTACCATGTTGACTCTGAGGATGGAACACAGCACTTCAGGATTGAAAGCAAGTGCTTTTATCCTCTAAGTGTTAGAGGCTTAATATAAACTATTGACTAAAATAGTTGACTCTCTATATCATTACAGCTTTTCCTCTTTCTAAAAACTGTTTATTTTATTTCTAATTATGTGTACGTGTCTCTGTGTGTAAGTATGTGCATATGAGAGCGGGTGCTTTTAGAAGCCAGAAGAGGGTCTCTGAGCCCCTGGAGCTAGAGTTAACAGGCAGTTGTGAGCTGCGTGGCTTGGAAGCTGGGTCCTCTGCAAGAGCTATGCATGGCTTTAAACCACTGAGTCATCTTTTTGGTTCCTTTAAAAGGGTTTTTTTTTTGCTTTTAATTAATTAATTAATTGTTTATATAGGCTATGTGTATATAAAGTTATTTTTCTCAAGAAGACTTATTTTCAGACATTTCTGAGCCTCTTTCTTTCTTTTTTTCTTTATTTTATTTTATTTTACAATATAATTCAACTTTACATATCAGTCATAGATCACCCCGTTACCCCTCCTGCCACCCCGCCCCCCTCTCCCCGGCCCACCCCCCATTTCCATCTCCTCCAGGGCAAAGACTCCCCCAAGGATTGAGATCAACCTGGTGGACTCAGCCCAGGCAGGTCTAGTTCCCTTCTCCCAGGCTGAGCCAAGGGTCTCTACTAAGCCCCAGGTTTCAAACACCCAATTCATGCACTGAGCACAGGACCCGGTCCAACTGCTTGGATTCCTCCTAAACAGATCAAGCCAATCAACTGTCTCACCCATTCAGAGGGCCTGATCCAGTTGGGGACCCCTCAGCCATTGGTTCACAGTTCATGTGTTTCCATTCGTTTGGCCACTTGCCCCTGTATTCCATCCATCCCTGGTCCCAACAACTCTAGCTCACATAAACCCTCCTCCTTCTCGCCAATTGGACTCCCGGAGCTCCACCCAGAGCCTGACCGTGGATATCTGCATCTAGTTCCCTCAGTCACTGGATGGGGTTTCTAGTATGACAATTAAGGTGTTTGTCTGAGCCTCTTTCTTTAAGCTATGACTCTACTCTAACTGAGTGGGTAACTTCTATTTAGTAATATTAATTGTATAATTTAATCATTCAAGTTATTCAGTGTTTTAAACAATGCACTCAATGTCAATGAAAATTTAAGGCACGTATTAAGAAACTAATGTGACTTTAAGGTGTTGGAAATTTGGGAATCAAGAAGAGGATAGGAATCCATGCAAGGGATGTTAAACCAATGGCCCCAGATGCAGTGTTCATATTATGTGGAAGAGAACAATGATGAAAGATTTGAGAGCTCATTGACTCGACCATGCTGGGTATTTTATTTTGATAACAAAGAGCCTCATGAGATTTGAACTGTGTATAGGCAAGAAATATAAGAGGCTGTTTTGAAAATGTGGCTGCTTCAATTTTGTTTTCCGTTTCTTGATTAGGTTTGCTTGTTCTTAACTACCAACTATTCTTTGCTGCTGCTATAATTTCCTACACTGATCTCTCAATTTCTAGCTTCTTAGGGAGCTTCACAATCAATTACAAGGGACGTTTCTACTTTTGATGCTTCTCGCTCAGCTTTTAGTGTTGAGGTCAAAAATATAATTTTGTACTAGTGAAATCAAATGACATTTTGAGTGAGAGACACATCCTAAGATTGTCATTTATTTCTAAGATCCTGGAAGTGGCTATCACTTTGTCTCTAATGAGTTCTTATTTTTTTTTTTTAGTCACCACGAAAGAAAATCATTGAAATTTTCACAATATTGTCCAGTGAAAGGTATCAAATAATTTTCATCACATTAATTAAGGTTTTGAGGTCATGTGTGTAAGTGAGGAGAAAATTTATATGAAATAGAGATAAAAGCTGCTTGACAGAGCAACAATAAGCAGTAAAAACCTGTGGGAATAAGGAGGAAAAATTATGATTTCAGAATAACGCATTCTGTCTTGGAAGGAACAATTACATAAACCAACTGGAATTACTAAAGCCTTATCTCACATGTCAAAATGTTAGTTAGGTAGGTGGTTAGACATAGCCTAGACTACTGTATCCAGCAAAGCTATCAGTCAATGAAGACAGAAAAACATTTCACGATAAAAAGAAATTTAAGCAATTTATGACCACAAATCCCCCCTAAATAAGACACTAGAAGGGAAAATTCTGTCTGAAGACAAGATTAACTATACCCAAGAGGTCATAGGGATAATAATCTCAGAACAGCTTATCAACAAAGAGGGGAAAAAGCACAACACCGAAACAAAATAATAGGAATTATAAACACTGCTTATTAGTAACTCTAGATAGTAATGATCTCAAAATCACACTAAAATGACATAGACTAACAGATTGGATTAGAAAATAAATCCATATTTCTGCTACATCCAAGAAATATGCACAGCCATCAAGGACAGATACCACCTTAGGGTAAAAGAAAGGAAAAAGGTAATTCAATTGAATGGAACCAAGAAACAAGCAAATGTGGCTATTTTATTATCTTATAAAACAGACTTCAAACCAAAACTAATCAGAAAATATAGGAAAGGAGGCTACATACTCATCAAAGGAATATCCACCAGGGAGATATTACAGTTCTAAACATTTATGCAACAAACACAAATTTGTGAAAGAAATGCTACCAGAGCTTAAATCACATATTGACTCTATCATAATGATAGTGGGTGACTTCAATACCCAACTTTTTTCAATAAACAGATCATCCAGACAAAGTCTAAACTATTTAACTTCATTTAAATAGTGCAATAAATCAAATAAACCTACCAGACAGGAGATTTTACTCATAGAATTCCACTTGAAGAATATACATTCTGCTGAGAAGCCATGAAACTTTTCCAAAATTGACCACATATTGGGACACAAAGCAAGTCTCAACAGATAAAAACATAAAAAAAAAACACAACAACAACAATGAAACAGCACTGTGCATCTTATCTGATCATCATGGATTAAAGCTGAATAGCAACAACAATAGAAACAGTAGAAAGTGTACCAATTCATGGAAACAAAACAATTTTTCTCCTGAATGAAAATAGGGTTAAGACAGAAATCAAGAAGAAAATGAAAAACTCTTTAGACTTGAATGAAATGAAAATATAATATATCCAAACTTATGGGACACAATGCAGGCAGTTCTCTTGGGCAATTTCATAGTACTAAGTGCCTCTATCAAAAAACTGGAGAGATCTCATATTCATAACTCAGTGCCACACTTGAAAGTTCTAGAAAAACAAGAAGTAATCTCCTCAAAGAAGATAGGAAGAAGTAATTGAACGTGGGGCAGAAATCAAGAAAACAGAAACAACAAAACAAGACAAAAGCCAGTTCAAATACTCGAAGAAATAAAGAGACGAGTCTTTAAGAAATTCAATATTACTGACAAAACTTTAGAAATACTTAAAAATGTGCAATATCCCTAGCCATTAGGAATATGCAAATTAAGACTATCTTCAGCTTCATTTTACCCTAGTCAGAATGGCCAAGATCAGTCAAAGAATGCTAGTTCATGCTGTAAGGATGTGTAGCATGAATCTTAGAAGGTCTTATTAATAAAAACAAATGTGGAGCCAGGTATTGGGGTGAACGCTGCAAGATCAGAGAAGCAGAACAAGCCACAGCTTCTTCACCTCACCAATTCTTCAGCTGATCCTGTTTCTTCAGACTGGAAGCCTCTGAGTCCTCATCCAAATGGATCTCAGCTGAACTGCCGCTTAAAAGCCTAAAAGCTTAACCAGGCTCTAGTTCCTGGTTTTCACACCTTATATACCTTTCTGCTTTCTGCCGTTACTTCCTGGGATTAAAGGCATGAGTCACCATGCCTGGCTGTTTCCAATGTGGCTTTGAACTCACAGAGATCCGAATGGATCTCTGCCTCCAGAAGGTCTGGATTAAAGATGTGAGTGCCACCATTTTCTGGCCTCTATGTCTGTCTAGTGGCTGTTCTGTTCTCTGACCCCAGATCAATTTATTAGGGTGCATGATATATTGGGGAACACAATATCACCACAAGGAGGCATGGAAACAGAACCACTTATTCATTGATGGCGGGAGTGTAAACTGGTACAAACACTATGGAAATCAGTGTGATGGTTACTCAAAAAGTTAAAATTTGATTTACCATAAGACACAGCTTTGGGGTACATACCCCATAAACTTTGGGGTATATACCCAAAGAATTCTCCATCTTACTGTAGAAATACTTGTCCATCTATATTCATTGCTACTCCATTCAAAATAGCCAGAATTTGAAAACAGCCTATATGTCCACAAATTGATAAATGGATAATGGAAATGTGGTATATTTACACAATGTAATTTTATTCATCTGTTAAGAAGAATGAAATTAGGAAGTTTGCAGGTAAATGGATGGCTCCAGAGACCATCAGTGAAGTAACCTAGCTCTGCAAAAACATATATTGCATGCTTTGTCTTACATGTGTATGTTAATTTTTAAGTTTTAGGTATATGTTTCATACAGAAAAAACACAGAGTTTAGGTAGCGAGTAAGGAACTAGGAGTTGAGGGATGTCTAATAAGGGGGAAGTTGGTTATTTTCCAAGGAAGGGGGAAATAAAGTATTTTAAAGAGGTTTAGGGGAAACTAGACTAGGAGGATCAGATGGGGGGATGGGAAAGAAAAGTAAAGGAGGGAATATGGGGAGGGAAAAAAGCCACTTGTACAACTATATGTAAATCTACTGTAGAAGCTCCCTATAGATACATGAAAGGAATTTAAACCAAGTCACCATATAACGGGAGAGACAATGCCCCAAATGGATATCTTATATCACCAAGTAAAACTTTCAGTGCTAGGAATAAGTTACATCTTGCTGAGTCATTAGTCATAGGACTCCCATAGATATCCCATACCTCAAACATTACAGGCTATTCACAAGTTTTTTCATTACCCTTCTGTAGTGGGTAGCCATTCCAGCTTTGATCTGGAAGTTCCAGCCCCCATTGAGGCTTCGGTAACTGTCACGCCTACAAGGCGGGGCCAAGAGAGGACCCTGAAGACCCGAGATCTGGAGGTGCCACTTCTCTGGTTTCCTGGACCCTGGACGCTAGAGGTAGACCGAGGAGAGTTCTTCAGAGAACACCGTCGGACTGCGCTGCGTCTTTCCCAGAACCCGCAACCTACCTATCCCTTCATTTGTAAGTTACGCCACTAAATAAATCTCCCTTTTAACTACGTGGAGTGGCCTTAATAATTTCACCAATACCCTTCAAAACCTGAAGGCAAGGCCCTGTTACTGAAGACACTACTTACGTCATTGAGCACAGAGAAATGTAACTGATTCCCAACTAGAAGCTTCGCTCCTATTGTTAGTATATATGGTGCCGGAAGGTACTGCGCAGGCTACTGGGGGAGGAAAGTAATCATCAGTGTCACCCAGCTGCAAATTCTGTGATCTACAGGAGCAACCTTCTTGCAAGATGTACTGTTGAAATAGTGGCATCAAGATTATGGACGTAACCAAGCACTTTCTGATTGGATTAACAGCCCACTCCATGAGATGGGACCCGTACCTGACCCTGTTAAAATGACCAAGAACTTGAGATTAGATAGGTCATAGGCCCTAACAACAACAATTACAAAAACCTACCACTATTGTTATGCTAAAAGAACAGCAATAAAATGACTCTTGATTACATATTTCAATGTAAGTCAGTGCATTATTAAACCCTCATTAGAGACACATCATCTTGCAGTAGATGGCAATTAAAACAGAGACTTACATCTGTACAATATGCAGAGAGTGAGAGACACAAGAGTACTCAGACCCCAAAGAGATATATTGATCAAACTCCTTCCCTAACTGCTCAGGGAAGGGGAAGAGGAAAGATTGTAAGTACAGGAAGTGGAGGATGACTTCAAAGACACTGAATCTTCCAGACACAACAGGGCTGATAGACATATCAACTCATAGAGACTGTGACAGCATGCACAAGGCCTACACAATTCATACCAGGCACAATCCCAGCATGGCAAAGCAAAAGTGGAAAACAAAGTCCCACTCCCTAACGGAGAAGATGTTTGCAATTAATACCTGGTGATAAAGGGAAACTCAGGTTTCTTCAGTGAAGTGTCTCTGGGTGTCAACCATATTCTTGGGAAGGGCCCAAGCACCAAATAGACTGCATTTTCCTCTTTGCACTTTTTGTTTTGTTTTGATAATTTTTATCTTATTGGCTTTTGTCTGTTTTGATCCTTGCTTTGTTTTATGGAGAGAGAGAGAGAGAGAGAGAGAGAGAGAGAGAGAGAGAGAGAGAGAGAACCTCACAGTATGCTGTAGCAAATTCAGCCTATCTGTGTTTTGTGTGTCTCATCTGAATCATTTGTCAGAGCT
>CABHPH010156350.1:25875-38139 GCA_902168325.1 Peromyscus nudipes
GATTGTGGTTCAAGGGTTGCAATTATTATTACTGTCTCATTTTCAGGTAAGTATGCTGAGCTGCTGAGGTGTCAAATTTCTTGTCACAATCTACGTATAACAAGGAGCAGTAATTATTTGAACCTAGAGAAAATGATGCCAGTGTTGATATATTTGACTATGTTTTGTTGACCACAACAAAGATTGGGACAATCAGAATTATTATTTGAAACAAATAAATGAGAAACAGTTCTATATATATCTGAGAAATTCTGAAAAGTGGCCAGCCCAATAAGATCTCTCCTCTGACTACTATATTACCTCAGAAAAACTATTTTGTTTTTAAGTGCTATGGGATATGACATAAATTTACTTTTACTTTTATTTTATTTTGGGATAAGGTCTCCCTGAATGACCTGGAACTCACTATGTAGGCAAAACTGGCTTCAAAATCCCAGAGATCTACTCATTTCTGCTTCCCAAGTGCTGGGATTAAAGGTGTGTACTACAGTACCAGACTGGAATATGATATAAACAGGTAATTCATAGAAGGAATCTAAATGGATACTTTCTAAGTGAACATATTTTTAAGCCACGAGGGCAAGATAAATTTGAAATACTATGATCTTGCTTAAAAAATGAAAAAAGCCAACTAATACTAGATGCCGATGGTACCAGCTATAGAGGTGAGTGACTTGGAGTGATGTAGTATGTCGTAGGCATTTGTGCCTTTGACCCCGTGATTTGTCTTTCAGAAACAGATGTTAAGAAAATCTTCATACACATCAATATAGTGGTATTCTAATTGTACTGAAATGTGATTTTATTTGTATGTTAATAAATAAAGTTGCCTAGGGGTCAGAGCTACTAGCAAGCCATAGCGAAAGCCAGGGCAGTGGTGGTCCACGCCTTTAATCCTAGCACTTGGTAAGCAGAACTAGGTAGATCTCTGTGTGTGTTCAAGGATACAGCCAGCATTGGAGACACACGCCCTTAATCTCAATACCAACCATAGAAGACTTGGAGGTCTGTACAGAGAGGCAGCGACGAGGCAGTCACGTAGTTGGGTTTACAACCAATGAGAAGGCAGAACAGAACTCTTATTTAAAAGTGAACGCACAGGAAGTAGTTCCTTTTGGAGAGGTCTCTTGGCGGGAGAGGCTAGCTGGCGGAAAGTGGTAAGACTCTTATCTCTGACCTCTTGGGCTTTCATCTTTACATTGGCTCTGTGTTTCTTATTTAATAAGACGGTTGGTTACATCTACACATCCTCAAGGACATATTTACATAACTACTTGTATTTTTGCAGTATTGTTCACAATGTGGAAAACAATATCACTATTGAGGAAGCATACAGGAAAACTGAAACAAATTATATAAAAACTACAGAAACCATATGGATTTATGCAAAACAGTGAGTTATCAATTATCCTGACTCTATCATTATTCCTAATACATAAATTATTACATTTATCTCATAAATTATTATGCATTGGCTTTCAAAGACCAACTCTCTGCTTTAAAAGATGGACATAGATAGCATGATATAATGTGATTTAAAAAATATATGATATGGTTTGTATAATGTTGGAAATTTTCCAAAATAATGTTTATGGTTTTGAGCTCATACATTTAAGTAATATAGCCTACCAAGTAATAATGAACGCTTTTATTTATGGTATTTGCTAATTCAAGGAGCAGTAATCCAAGAGTAGCTTTCCAAGGGATTCCCAGTTTGTCCTTTATGTCTTCTTCAGTATATATTTAAAGCAAATGTAGCAAACTGTGAAGACTAGGTAATGCTGGAAGGCAGGTGCACGCTAGTCACTATCTTTTATATTTTATATGACAAAACACGTCACAAGAACATACAATATGCTCTTCAAATGAAAATGGGAAATGTAAAAATATGACACCCTACTATCCTAGTATTTAAACATAGCTACTTTGAAATTCAATATTTCTCCCAGTCAGTATTAATTCACAGCCATAGGTGTGCCACACATGGTATTTTGTGTTCCCTGTGGGGGAAATGCTGTAATGTGCAGTTTGATTTGTCCAGCCTCCGTGGAAATGCTAATATTCTGGCCATGAAATCACATTAAAATATTATTGGATATCATACCTCAGGGTTACTTTCTTCAAGTGATTATTTTCCAGTCACAGCCACCTAACTTGTGGTCCCCAGGGACTGTAAAACAAGCAGGCATATTTCCATAATGAGACATGAGCAACAACTTACCACACTCCCTAAAGGATGGGCAGGGGCTGATGTTTAGGTCAGTAGGGCATAGGGGTAGTAGCTGGAGAGGAAAGTGCCCATTGCATTCATTATGGAAACAGGGGAAGTCTGTCGAGTATAAACAGTCTGTTTTTCAGTCTTGCCTGGAGTTAGCCCTGGAGAAGACGATGAACAAATCCTGGGGATTTAAAGTCATGCTGTAGCTAATGTACAATTTGAAGAAATGACTTATTATTGGAAACATTGACCAAGGCACAGTTTATCATCTGTATCTAAAAGGATTTAGACATTTTCAACCAGCTCAGGACTTTTAGCAAGCCTTCTGGGTGAGATTGAAAGGGAACTCTCCTCTGCAGCTGTGGTGCTGCCTTCAAACAGCTGCCCAATTTTCAGCACCAGGGTTGTAAATCCAGTTCCACTTTCAAACAAAGTGGGGGGTGAGGTGGGCACATACAGGAGTTAATGTAGGGGGATCAATAGGAAGGCTGAGCTCCAAAGTGTTGGTCTGAGGATATGCAATTAGATATTCCTTTGATCATGAGCTAATGAAGCCAGAGGAAGGGTAAGCTTTATCAGCTGTCTCTGTGCTTTGCAGAAAATGTGCAAATGATGAGTCAGCAGGCTCTGGCATTAGGATGAGGGAGGTAAGAGTCTATAGTCCATTCCATCTCTTTCAAAAGCTTCAGTGCTTTATTTATCACTAATTGTTGTATAAGTCACATCAGGTCCTACCATGTTTAAACAAAACACCATTACACATATTGGTGAAGTACTATTTCTGTTAAAATTTTAATTTAAAATTTATTATTTATTTATTTATATTTAAAATAAATTCTTCTCTCCTATAATATATCCCCACCACAGTTTCCCCTCCTTCCACTCCTCCCAGCTCTTCCTTCCCTCCCCCCTCCCTTTCCTCTTCAAAAAATTGCAGGCCTCTAAGAGACAACAACGAACCAAGACAAGGCAAGATAAAACAAGACAAGGCAAAAGCCCTCATACCAAGGCTGGAGAAGGCAACCCAATAGGAAGAAAAGAGTCCCAAGAGCAGGCAAAAGAGTCAGAGACATACCCATTTCCACAGTTAGGATTCCCACAGAAACACCAAGCTAACAGCTGCAACATATATGCAGAGGACCTAGCACAGACCCATGTGGGCCCCATGCTGGCCTTTTCAGTTTCTGTGAACTCATATGTGCCCTGCTTAGTTGATTCAGTGGACCATGTTCTCCTGGTGTACTCTATCCCCTCTTACTCCTACAATCTTTCCTCCCTGTATACTACTGATGGAGGAAGCCTCTCTGATGATGACTGGACAAGGCACTGATCAATGAGTACAGCAGAATACCATTAGGAATCATTTAATTATTTGTATGTGGTGTATGGATGCCTGTGTGTGTGTACATATGTTTCAGTGCCCACGGAGAACAGAAGGTGTTGCATCCTCTGGAACTGGAGTTATATATAGGTGATAGTGAGATGTCTGACACATGTCCTGGGAACTGAACCTTGGTCCTCTGATAGAGCAGCGTGGGCCTTTAACTACTAAGCTATCTCTTCAGTCTCTGTCCTTTCGATGGAATGGAAAAATGCAAAAATATGACTCCCCCCCCCCACCATGCTAGTATTTAAGGACAGCTAATTTGAACAGTATTTATTTCTTCCAGTAAGTTTTAATTTACAGCTACAGGTATGCCACATACAGGATTTTGTGCCCCCTGGTATTAAATAACCCTGACAAAGATACATATGGAACAGGACCTGTTATTCCTTTTCCAAGTAAGCATAAACACTTGGAAAATGCCTGAGAACTCCCCACCCAGGGGTCTAAACACTTCTTTTATGTATTTTGTATGTGAAAGAATGGGGGGATTTCATGCGCACTTGCCAATTAATAATAGCAAGCTCTGGCTAAAAATAAATATTTAAAATTATGTATCAGATTTTGTTTTCAAATGATTTTTGAGTGGGAACAATCTTTCCAAATTGAGCAGCATCTAGGAGATATAACCAAATTGGTTTGATTACTGTAGTAGATATGGTATTACTTTTCTCAAAAAATTTGACTATAGGAAGTATCTATATAGAATGTCCAAGTTGGCTTATTGAGTCTCATGTATTGAATGAATCATATTGAAATTATATTGGCTTCCCCTGGAGCACCAAATTGATTTTAATATTTAATAACTTAGAGAATTTCTGGGACATGAGGGCTAAACATGTCTGATATTAGACTTTGTGTGTGACTCCAGCTTCTTCTGTAGCATGATAATTATTTATTCAAGATACAGCTAGAACCAACCTTTAAAAATTATAACTATGACATTATTTTCCTAAACTTGGGTCCTCTGCCTGACATATTCACATTTAAACTTTAGTTGTTATCTTTTCAGTGCATGTATTTCCAGCTTTAATGTATTTTGGTCTTTTGGGCCAAGGGATGTCTAAGAATGAAGGACAGGGCCAGTGCTTCTATTTGATATAACAGGCTTTTGACAAGGAGGTGTGTGCACCTGCCAAGTCCCCAGCCTATATACTGGCTGATGAAAGAATTCTCAGTAATGTATTCTCTCTCGGGGTTCACTCTCAGTTTTCAGTAATAGATGTCTTTAAAAACTACACTGACATGCTTGAGTGAATGATGCCAGAAGTGCTATTCTATTCCCTTGACATGCACATGTTAATTTACAGCCTAGCTATCCTGGGAACTAAATAAACAAGGCTATGTGGGCCGCAGAGAATACCATTTTGAACGTTTTCATATAAAAGGATCTGCACAAAACACGTTCCTCATTAAATGTGCAGTTGCTTTAATAAACTGGTACGGAACATGGGACTCCAATTATCAATTTTTGATCAGCCTCTCCAGTCCTTTCCAGAAGAACTGCTTCAAATGAAATAGCAGCTCTAAAAATGTTCTCATCGGAAAATGTAAGGAAACATTATGTTACTTTAGCTGACACCTGTGTACTGCTGGATGAGTTGGCTAACCATCAATGAGCACCCATAAATAATAGCAATGTGATGATTTGATGGGTCCCATCTGATAAAAACACTCTGTTGATAAGATAAAAAACAAGCATCAAGATCATGCCAAACTCAAAGGAAGCAAATATTCATCTTCCATTGCTGCCTGCTGCTGTCATGAAGGCAATGAACCAAGTAAGATTTCCCATAAGGAAGTGAAGTGGTATGCCTGGGTGATGGTGTGTTAGTAATTGCATTACAGCAAGGTCATTTCAACGTATGAGTATTTTGCTTGGAAAATATCTTGGAAGGGGGTGGTTAAAGTACATTTTATATTCACTTTGAAAGAAGGTATGACAGTTGTGATTTTGAATGCCAATGAAAACTGGGGATATTGTGACTTACTGAAAGGAAATATTTTTCATAATAGCTTTTTTTGCCAAGATAAGATTAAATGCAGAACAAAGAAATATCTGACAATTTAAAAAAAAAAGTAGAGTGATTTAAGTGGACCAAAATAAAGGCTGGGTGGTGGGGATATCTTCTCTTCATAGCTAATGTGAAGCCCTCATGGAGTTGCTGTACATTAGGTGGAGAGCTGGCAGTTCTAAGATGTTGACATTGTTCCAAGTTTTCTCCATTTACTGTAATTCCTAGATCTCTTCTCAGGAAGATGGTTTATAATCTATATTTATGTGAGCATTCTATTTCCTTTTATTTGATTTTGACTTCTGTTTCTTGTTAAACTTAACATATTTCTGCTTACACAGATTTCCAGAAAGTGTTGATAGACGTTTATGTAGAAAATTTCCCTTAAATTTGAACCTCTCTTGCTCTACTTACATGCAGATGCCAGCCCTAGATGGGGGAGAAGGGGAGTCTACCTTTGTCACGTGCTGTTCTTTCTATCACATAAAGGAAAGCCTGAGAAACTAGTTAGGAAAGAACCTTCGGTTGAGGTTGCTCTTCATTCACAGACTTCACAGCTCCTTAAATTAAGACACAGTAAACACTGTTTTCACAATGTATCAAAGTTGCTTTTACAAAGTATCTGATTGATTTCTTCCAATCCTCATTAGGCAGTAGACTCTGCAAACACAGCCGTCAAACCCTTTCCATGACATGTCCATATCATTAGTTCAGGGAGGTAGAAGAATCATACTGGGTAACTCAGTAGCCTTCCCTTCAGTCTGCTCCCTGTGTGCTCACTGCCAGGGATCCCAGGGAATCCTTGAGCTCTCCAATATGGATCCCCTTGCTCCCTAGACAGGCAGATTCTGAGACTCTTGGGCAATTGCCATCATTGTTCATCTCCTAAAGCCATAGAAAGAAGCCAATTCCTGTCTTAATCGATGCATAGTGGTTTGGGACTAAATATCAGAAAACACAGGAAAGTATTTAAGGTTCAGTGAGCCGAGTGGAAGTTGTCCTCAGCAATGGGGCCCCATTGTTAGTTTTCAGAGGATGATCTTCTGTCCTAACATCAGCCTGAGATGTTTAGGAATCTCCACCAGACCTCCTCCGCCAACAATTCAACTGAATGTAACCTAGTCCCATCACTGGAAGCCTTGTCTGGCTACAAAAGATGGCCAGTTCAGACTCTGTATCCTCCATTATTAGGCGTCCTCACTAGGGTCACCCTCATAGATTCCAGGAAGTTTCCACTGCACAAGGTTTCCACACCGTCCCCCAAATTCTAGCTATCTCTCCACACCCTCTCCCTCCATTCCTCCCTCCCTCTGTAAAGTTGTGTTCTGACTTCCACATGCATGCCATGTCATGAATTCCATGCACAAACACATTAAATAAATAAAAATGTAAATAACTGAGTTTAACAAAAAGGATTTAGCTGGAGTGTAAAGCCATTCTAACAGAGGAAAAAGTATCATTACTCAATTTAAAGTTTTCCGTGGTAAGAAAACCAAACTAACCTTGTAAGTCTAAAAGTGAACAAACATTAGAATGATATTATGAAATGCTCTACAATACCACTCTTTCCTTCTTTTCTTTTGAAATTTCAAAGTGATTATTAGCTCTTATGTTAGAACTGTTTCCTTCAAAAATTGTTTTTACTCTTTTATCTTTATAAAAAGTTCTTTCATCTGTTTCCCTTAAATTTGAGTCTTCAAAAAAACCCAGTCCAAGCTAAAATAAAAGATCAAGTCTCTAAACACACATTTTTACAGTCTAATAGAGTGGTTCTCAACCTTCCTGATGCTGCAACCCTTTAATACATGCTGTGGTGACCCTAACCATAAAATTATTTTTGTTACTACCTCCTAACTGTAATTTGTTACTGCTATGAATCATAATGTAAATATCTGTGTTTTTCCTTGGTCTTAGGTGACCCCAGAGAACAGATCATTTGATCCCCCAAAGGGGTCGTGACCCATAGGTCTTATGTCTACTGCTTTCAGTTGCATGGAGAGGTTTCCTTTTCTCTCTTTTTCCTTTTCTTTTCTTTTCTTTTCTTTTCTTTACTTTTCTTTCCTTTCTTTCTCTCTCTCTTTCTTTCTTTCTTTCTTTCTTTCAGGAGAAAAGGGAATAGTAGCTATCTAATGATTGTATGAAGAAATTTTTGTGTATTATACTTAATAATTATTTACACTCTGATTTTTCCCTTAGTGACTTAAGCCCAATCTGTCTATTAGATTTTGCTTTTCTTTTCTCTTACATCTGGAAGAGTAGAAAATGAACAAGAAGAATGGCTTGGGAAGTAAGAATGTATGTTTCTACCTAGGAACTCATTTTAATGTTTTGTGAAAAATAAAATGTCTGCCAGCAGCTGGGAAGAGAGGCAGAAAAGGCAGTCATGAAACACCTGTTCCAGGAGGAATTCCTGTGCTAGTTCATAAGCGGCTGTCACATCAGGAAGCAAAGCTGCTTTCAAACGTACAGAAAGAGATTTTTAAATTATGGGAAAGACTTTGAGTGTTCTTCCTGGGTGTTGCTTCTTAGATACTCTTTCCAAACAGAGTGTTAGTTACTAAACAGTGCTCTTGACATAGCTGTAAGCTAGCATGTAGGCTTCCGGGCTAGAATGAAGCCACACTAGAAAACATTTATAGCTTCCTTCCCTTGGTCTGTTCATTGCTAAAGGGCAATGCCAAATCCATTTCTCCTAGAGCACATATGGGTCTTTTAATTGTTTTGTATAAGAAACTATGCTAACAAAATATGTACAGATTAGATAATGAGTATTTTCTTTGAAAAATATTTGGCAAGCTGTTGGAATTCATTTCTTGATATCCATCAAGATATTATATTAACATTTACCCTGAAAGAATCTTAAGTGTGTATTTTTGTTAGTTTTGATTGCTGTGAAGAGACACCATGACCATGGCAACTCTTATAAAGGAAAACATTTCATTGGGGTTGCCTTACAGGTTCAGAGGTTTAGTACATTAGCATCATGGTAGAAAGCATGGCTGTACATAGACAGACATGATGCTGAAGAAGGAGACAAGAATTCTACATCCTGATTGGCAAGCAGCAGAAAGAGGGAGAGACACTGGACCTGACTTGAGCATTTGAAACCTCAAAGCCCACCCCTAGTGACATACTTCCTCCAACAAGGCCACGTCTTTTCCAACAAGGCCACACCTCCTAATGGCACTTCCCATGAGCCTATGGGGGTCATTCAACCCCCCACAGGGTATAACTGAAAAAATGTTTAAGTGACTATACATACATAGTATATACATATATATAACTTACTTATATACATATAAATATATAACTTACAGACGTAAATACGTAGCTTATTTTCGAAAATACACATACAAACACATATATACATGTATGTATGTATCTTTGAAAATAAGTAATACAATATACTCTGATCATGGCTTCTCCTCCCCCAATTCTTCCCACCCCCTACCTCCACACCCTTTCTTTCTCTCTCTTTAGAAAACAAACAAATAGGCAAACAACAAAAAAACTAAATGAACAAATCTGTTCTTGTTATATAGTCCTGGCTGGCTGAAACTTGCCATATAAATCCTGCTGGCTTCAAACTTACAGAGGTTTACCTGCCCCTGCCTTCCAAGTTTGGGGTAGAGGTCTGTGCCAGCACACCTAGCAATTACTCGAGTAGCAGATGTGTTTTGTATTAGACTAAAAGCCTGTAAGTACAATGATCCTACTCACCGTTCACCAGTGCAGTCTCAACATCGTTGTTTTAGGTTGGTGACAAGGTTTCCACATATTAGTAAGCCAGTTGAACTTCAGCAGATGTACGTATTGTTTGATATTTTAAAGATGATTCCCTACTGGTATGGCTTGGCCAAAACAGTAAAGACGAATCTCTATTTAATACCTCAGTTCAGAAATACGATTGAAACACACTATATAGTCAATTTGATGAATAACTTGTTAAACGAGTGAAAAGGTAAATTTGGTCTTCGTCATCAGTCCCAGTTTCCTTAATATTGAAGTTAATTGGCTGTCTTCAAGCAGATGAAATAATTCTACTAAAAAGAAAGACAGTGCTTAGACTTCTTTGGATCCTAATGTGATAGACATTTTTGCATCACTTCTCTTCTGACTTATGAAATGAGTCTTCTGAAGTATACTAAATCCAGGAAAAAGTTTATAGAAACATACTTAGAGATGAATCAGTTCAGTGGGTTATTTTACCTCACTAAAACTGTTATAAGTTTTAAAAAGAAAATAGGTGCTGGGAGGACGACTCAGTGGTTAAGAGAACCTGCTGCCCTTGAAGAGGACCTGTGTTCGGTTCCAAGCACCCACAGGGTAGCTCACAACTGTCGGTAACTTCAGTTCCGCAGGATCTGGCCATCTTCTGTCTTCCCCGGGTACTGTATGCATGTGGCACACACACAGATATACATGCAGGAAGACACTCAGACACAAACTAACAAAACAAAACAAAATAACCAAGACGGAAGGAAAGAACCGACTCCTGAAAAGTTGTCCTCTGACCTCTACATTGCTCATACTCTTGCACATTTAAATAAATAATACACAAAATAAACAAATAAATAAATCTTATAAAAACGTCAAGTCAGAATATTGATTTTGAAATAACTCTTTGCTGTAGTTGTGTACATTGTGATGGAGATGATAATGGAACTGTGGTGCTGGGTACATCAAATAATACTGGATTAGGCAGAATTTAATTTAATATATTAAATAATAACAATAAAGCTTTATTATAATGAAAATTAGGTAACATAAATAATATATTTATTTAACTATAATATATAACATCTAACTATATATATGTAGGTAAAGATATAAAAATTAATGTGCCAACTCATGAAAAATAAATATCTTTGATATGATTTTTAAACATATGTCAGAATTTGGAAAGCATTTACTTAGAGATTCCATTACTGAATAATTACTAAATCAAAACACCAACGAGTTCCCCATGATATGAAATATGACTGCTTCATTCTTTTTATGGCTGATTTTTGGTTTAAATAAGTGTCTTTCTTAGGCTTTCATATGTGTAGGTTGGGTTTGGATTCTGACAATCGTTCAGGTACCTTAATTCTTTAGAATGATTTCTCTATTATTATGGTTCTATCAGACCAAGCAATGGAATTCAAGTAAGGATTTTGTAAGAACTCTATTCGTTATTTAAGCACCTATTCAATTTATCATATTTGATTATCTGAGGTGTGTGGAATTTAGACAACTGAAACAGTATTTATATAGCAAAATGGCTGTCATGGCATTTAGAAATTCTTACATTTTAAAAATAGAAAATTCTAGTGGTGAGAAATATTAAACCACTGTAGTGTGCAGCACATCTTCCTATTGAGCTAGGTGGTGTTCCACTACTGCCTCACCGCCATCTTTCAGGCCTGCAGCAGGATTATTTGAGAGCGCTATTTCTGCCATCCTGTGTGTTCATGCCGAATCTTTCTTGGCATCCCAGTGTTGGAAAGTAGCTACAGCGATCATATACTCCAATTACTTCTTTTATAAGAGAAAATTAGTCTTTGAGATATTAAAATCTTAAAATGGCACAGATTTCACCAAGTGATAGAGATAAACTCTTACTACGTAATTGCAAGGAAATAAGAGTTACCCACTTAAACTTCTGTAATGTCACTGCCGTCCATGTGGTCTTAGCCAGCACCCCTGTGACTTCTTTCACCCAGCTGCTGCAGGGAAGTGCTCCCAGCCTGCAGGGCGAGGTTTAAATGATTTGCAAAGGTTTCCACTAACAGGAAGAAATGTCTATGCCCCTCGCAACAGTCATATATTTAATCTGATACAGCTCATAAATCACAGTTACAACCTTCAAATTTCAATCAATAGGGTGTTTTATAGCCTATAGCAACATCGTCTAGAGAGAAGTTCAAGAAATGCAGGAGGTGTGTAGCTGGGGCCTGTCCAAGACTAGACGCTGCGTTCTGTCATCCTGAAGGGATTAACCTGCTGATGCTTAACAATTAGAGACCTTTCCAGAGCAGCTGTATGCAGGCCAGGGCAGATCTGTGTTAATGAAGCATGCTGGGAAGACAGGATCAATAACACCAAAGCAGAAAAAGTGTACCTGCTCTTGCAGTCAAGTTTAGAGTGAATTACAAAAATTCACTGGGGAGTGAATACTACAGTAACTATAACTATTTCCAATCTGTTATGTAAAATTAGACTTTTAATGACAATATGCCTTTAAATTCTCATACATGTACAGTATTTCACATTAATTCATTGGCATATTTTCTAGACACAGAGTGCTATTATTTCATACTCACAATGTCACAAAATTTGTGCTAATATTGTAGAGTTACATTTTATAAAATGACAGAGAATTTATATTCTTCACCATATGCACAAAATAGGTTATTTTATAATTTTCTAAAATTATATGAGCAGTCAATGTCTTGCTGATCAATTTAAAATAGTTTGACAAGAGAAATGAGAAAAATTTCATTTAGGTATTCTAAATCTTCCTATCTTCCAGCTAAAAGTTATGCAAATTTTGTAGTAAGTGGTGATTATAAACAAGAAAATCATAAAATAAGGAATGATTACCATATATTTATTTAGGTGATCCTTCTTTGTAAAATTAATTTATATGGCCATGTGGAATAGAA
>CABHPH010156351.1:1300-20500 GCA_902168325.1 Peromyscus nudipes
CACACACACACACACACACACACACACACACACACACACACACACACCTGCTCTTGCAATGGTCAAAGCAGGCAGCAAGATCACTTCTTTGGGAGAACAAGATGGGCTAGGCAGCCTGCTCCATTCTAGGCAGGCAGCCCAGCCCTCAACTTTGACTGTCCATCCCCAGCAGAGGCTTGGCAAGCGGCACCAAATCTCAGGGTACAGTCGCACACTCTAAAACCCACAATCTCACTGCCCCAGGCCCTTCCCACAGCCGGGTTCTATAAAGCATTTGGGATGTCCATGGCACAGCTCTACGCAGACAGGGGAAGGTTGGTCAAGCCAGGCATTCAGATTGTGCCAGGAGTTGTCACATTGGATGACACCTGGTCCCATCTACGAGATCCCAGAGAGGACCCCAGCAACAGCAGCCTTTCTTTGCCACGGCAACTGTGGTAAGAAGTACAGAAGCCTTGAGTCCCTGGTGACAGTGCATTTCTGCTGGGTTACATGGTGAGTTCCAAGGCCACAGAAACAGGCCCCTTCTGGGGAGGCTGGGGCATGGCGCCCTCCTCTGGCTGTGCAGCCCTGCCATCTGTCATCAAGGGCTACAGAGAAGCCACCACTCCACCCTAAGCTGGGGAGCTGGAGGCAATTACCTGTGATTGATAGCACTAAATATGAAACCACATGTACCTCATCCAGGAAGCATGGAATCAGAGGCACATTGTTAGTGGGGGAGATGAATGGAACTCAAGATAACCTTGGCAAATTAGACATATGTTAGCATGGAGCTTTGTCAGCAAGCAGGCTATAAATTACAGACATATTGTAAGTCCATAAACTCTTCTAATGAATTGAATGGCAGTGGTAATCCAGAGCGGAACATACTGCTTAACCTTCCTCAGAAGTTAGCCCTGGGGCCTCTAGCAGGCAGCCGGCGGATGCATTGTGAAATAATAGTCATTAATACTTCCTCGAGGGCTTGTGCCACAAGACAAAATAGGCAACTTCTCGGTACTTTCTGCATTTTTAGAAACAAAAGAGCCTGTGTGCCATTCTGTTATTTCATAGTTAATTTTCAAGGGTCCTCCCCAGGACACAACCATCATTATCTTTCTCTTTTCTCTGCATTGACCCTGTTGACCCTGCCAAGTGCATGGAAGCCCTGAACTCCTCCAGGCTGTGTGTTTCTGGGAGGGTTACTGGACACAGTGGTCGTGGGGGGGGCAGGGGAGCAAGGCTACAGTGAAAGGCTCTGTACCCCAAACCAGGAAAGGAGCTGTAATCCCACACACAGGCACGACCTGTGGTATCACACTGAAGTAATGAAGTGAATCCATACACAAAACACAAGATGCAAGGCAGAACTGGAGGCTGTCGGGTCCTTTCTGATAAGTGAAGGACATAGGTGGCAGCCAAAGCAATTCCCCCAATCCACTGTACATCCTACTTTACTGGTGTGGAAGACTAACTGACAGCTCTGGGTTGGTCAAAGGCAAACTCTAAATGCAAACAGGAACATTAACGGTAATATACCATTAGAGGTAATACATCATATACTCTTGATGCATCCGCTGGTTCTTCTTCAAATGGAGGCAAAGCAAGCCAGGGTCAGTGAATATTCAATTATCATATAACACAGGTACAGTCATTGGTACCAGCATTAGGAAACTAGAGCTTTGCGAACGAGTTGTCCTTGTCTGTGTGTGTTTTCTATCCTAAGGGGTCTGCTAAAGCTGGGTGTTAAACAGAAGCATGAGGGATGTATTTGCTTGACGGTGGCTGCGGCCATCTCCGCCTGCTTGGAGATCTACAGCTTGCGATTCCTACCTGCTAGTTGGCAGCTGCAGGTTTAACAAGGCAGATCTGAAAGATAATTTCCTCTCATTGCAGAAGGTGTTTAGAGAAATCACTGTTGAAATGAACTTCCACCAATGGGAGAATGAGTAACAATGGTCCAGTTACACGGTCCACTTACACCTGCAGATGACCTTCAGGGACTCAGAAGGAAAACACCCTAAAACCACCCATTTCATTAACATACACACGGTGAGCATTAGGGAATTTGAGTGATTTACCTTTTAAAATCTCCTCTAAGAGCTGTAAGAGACTGAGTGCTGGGACCTAAATGGGACCCTTCTCACTGTCTTAGGCCTGTTGAACAGAGAGGAAGAAGAGGAGGAAAGTGTAAGAGCCGGAGGATGGGGAAGAGTGCCGTGCAATGCAGACTTCTTGACATGGAATAGCTTTCACGCTCACGAACACAAAACAGCTCTAGTTACCAGCACAAGATCAATCTAGCCCCGTATCTTACTGAAGAGCCGTTAGCAGTTAATAGCTGCTGGAAGAGGGAGAATCGCTCTGTTTGCATGTATGGTGGGATGGCCATATTCCGGTGGGTGGTGCCACACCCATGCACCAATGGGCCGTGCTGCTTGGACAAATCAGATAAATCAAACCAAAGTGGATTCCACCCCCGAGAATTCTCAGAAACAAAAGGGAGTCAAGTTAAGAAGTCATGGCTGGGGACTGGACACAGGGCTCGATGGGTAAAGTGTTTGCTTTGCAAGCATGAAGACCAGAGTTTGACCCTTTCAAATCCATGTCAAAGTCCAGGGCACGTAGGTCACCCCAGTGCTGGGAGGGGCCAGAATAGGCAGATCTCTGGAGCTCAGTGGCCAACCAGCTCCTGGTTCCGAAACAGAACCTGAGGAAGACACTCAATGGTAACTTCTGCCCTGGTGTGCACACATGTGTGCACATACATAAACACACACATACAGCCTCTCTACACACACACACAAAGGTCATGACCAAAATGTATAACCCCTTGTTAGCAGGCCGCTGCCCTCAGACTTTCATTATCTTGTGAACCAGACTGGTAAGATTCCAGAGGACCAGGTAGCTGCCCTCTGCTCTCTGGTGGCACCCTCTGCCAGTCAGAAACTCCACACGGCTCATGCTTAAGACAGAGATGAATGGGGCATCACTTCTGCCCTCCGGAAGCTCGGGGGCTAGATGGTGTTGGTATTTTGTGTGTGACCTGGGAACTGGCAGAGCAGAGGCCATGACTAGCTCTCATCAAAATGGATCTTGGCTGATAATGTGATTCATAGGCCACAGCCCAGAGTCGAGTCCAGGGGACCACAGGGCTCGCACTTTCCTCTGAACCGGAACACCAGCATCCCGGGCAAGGGGATGGGTCCATCAGGTGTCTCCAGCACAATGCACTGCGGATGCTTCTCAGTGATCGATAAGAGAAGTGCTTTTTGAACGTGACTTCTCTGACCTGCTGGACCTGCAGGACCACAGAATCCAGACATCCCCTCCTCAGCAGGCAACCTGTCTGTCTCACATCACTGAGTTCATGACCACATTGCCTTATTGCTCACTCCTCAGGAGCTGGGAAGATGCGCTGGAGGTGGGACTGGACCCTCCTAAGGGCAGTCCTGGGCTGTACTGGTCCTGACCACCCTGCTGTGGTCACAGGAACATTTCCTCTGCCTCCCTCCACCTGCTGGCCCCTGGACCACATCCAAGCCAAAGCAGCTAGGACAGGGAGACCCTGGCACTCCAGCCCAGTCTTGTCTCCATGTCTGTTGGGTGTTCCCTACACATGACACCATCTACCCCGTGTGTCCCACAGTGTGTCCTACTCCTAAGAGAAAGCCCTCATGTCCAGGCCAAGCTGGCCTTGAGATGTCGTAGCCATTATGGCAGCACCTCACAGCCAACCCCTTGGCATACTGTAGCTTGGACCCATAAAACAGCCATATCACCAGCACAAAAGACCCACCTGCCTTGTACTTGGATAGACGCACAGGGGCAGAGAGAGGGACAGCAACATGATTCAAAAGCTCTTTCACCCCCTTTTACCCAGGTGCACAGATGATCAGGAGCATCAGATTTCATGGCTCAAAATAATGACAAACTTCTGCTTCTCACGACCCTGAACTCAGCTCAGTGGTTCCACTGGGTCGTGGTCCAGGAGTCTTTGTTGGCTGTCAGGGATGAGCTGGGAGGCCAGAAGAGTGCTCACTATCAATCAGTCCCCACCACCCCCATCTGTCTGTCTGTCTGTCTGTCTGAAGGACAGAAGCATTTACTCCTTGCTGTGTCTCAGCGCATGCTTGCTTGTGGCTTGCATGTTTGCATGTTTGCATGTTTGCATGTTTGCATACTTAGTCTCTGAGGCCCTGTGAGCTGTGGGCTGATGCTCAGGCAGATAGACTAGGAACCTTCCCAAGAGCCCGGTGGCACTGACCTTTGCCTCCCATGAGGCCTGAGGGGACAGAGGTGGCAGCTGTAGCTGAGCATGCTGAGTGCTTTTCTGCCCTTAGATTCTCTCACTCTACCCCAGCAGGGTGTCCTCTGTGACTCTGTGATGAGCCTGCAAGGCAGGGGAGATCTGGGAGAGTTTCGGGTGTTGAGCCCAAGTTTAAAGAAGTATCCACCACCTCTTGATGGGGACCCCATCTGTGCAAAGACCTCTGGCTGTTGGCTTCTCAAAGAGCAACAGGGCACAGGGGCATGGGGGCATGGGGGCAGCTCAAGTGAAGCCTTAATCTAATTAGTCTTTATCAATAAAAAAAAATCGGGAGTCAGATATGGGGTAAGAACCTGAAAGGTCAGAGAACAGGGAGCAACCACCAGCTGCTTCCTACCTCTTCCGTTCCTCCATCCAAAAGGCCGAGACCTGCTCTCAACCCTGCCTTACCACTTCCTGTCTCCTCTCTCTACAGTCCTCCAAACCTCTATGGTCAGAAGTGACTAGCGCTGGGTGGTGGTGGTGGTGGTGGTGGTGCACGCCTTTAATCCCAGCATTTGGGAGGCAGAGGCACTTTGCGAGTTCAAGGCCAGCCTGGGCTACAGAGCGAGATCTAGGAAAGGTGCAAAGCTACACAGAGAAACCCTGTCTCGAAAAAAAAAAAAGTGACTAGCTCAGCCCTCTGACTCCAAGCAAGCTTTGTCAGAACACAATCAAGGTGTCACACAACACTCAAGTGCTTAGAAAGTGGGCCTTCCTCAGACCCACGCAGCATCTGTCACATCCACAGAGCACATGGAAATGTTTGGGTTCAAAGTGATGGAGTAACTCACACATTGGAGGAGACTGAGAGGCACTCTGGAAATGTGGAGTCCTGCTGTGAGGTTGATGATGACCTGCACAGTCCAGGAGTAGGGAGACCCTCACACCCAGGGTAACACCAGGGATACCAGAAATATGTTTCAGGTGGTGTCCACAGTCTCTAGTCCTTCCTCAGAATGACCCTCTAGGCAACATGCTGCTCACATCTGCCAAAGGCAAGTCTGCCTTGTCTGTTACCATGAGAGCTTTGACGGATAGTTTAAGCACCTCCTAAATTTCTAACCATGCAATGACTCCCTGTAAATCAAGACAAGTTGTTTCTTTCTTTCCTCAAAATCTTACAGAAACAGTTCGTCATTTAGGAACATCGCAGCCCAGCCAAGACAGGCCATCCGTGCCAGGATGTCTGACATATGGACATCCCTGCCACTGTATCTATGTGGAGACATTGCATGTCTGCATATGTGAACTCCTGAGGGATCCTTCCATCCCTCTATATGTGCAGAAACCCGGTCTGTGAATCACTCCTTCAACACCTATAACACGAAGTGCCAGTGACGGGCAGCAAGCATGGCCTGTGCTTAGTTAAATTATCATCTCCCGTGTGCCTGTGGCTGTACTTGATGTTTGCATACTGAAATATGCATTATGCATTACTTTGAGATTGATTTTGTCATTACAGTTTGTCTGGGTTAATTTCCCATGTTAATTTTAAGGCATTTTCAGGTGTGTTGACTAGTTAACCAGCTGTGACCTTCACTCCAGGTAAAAGGAAATTATGACATCTGGGAAGGATGGCCGTGCCTTCCATTTGAGACATGACTGGTGTATTAGTTATTTTTCTGAAGCTGTGGTGAAATACCACAAGGTAACCTATAGGATGAAGGGTTTATCTAGACTTAATGGTTCCAGAGGGATAAGAGTCCTTCACCACCGAGGTAGGGAAATGTGACAGCAGGTGGATAGGGTTGGCTGGAACAGCTGAGAGCTCACATCTTGAGCCAAAAATAGGAAACACACACACACACACACAAAGAGAGAGAGAGAGAGAGAGAGAGAGAGAGAGAGAGAGAGAGAGAGAGAGAATAGTGAGTCTTTTGAAACCTCAAAGCCTGCCCCCAGTGACACACTTCCTCCAGCAAGGCCACACCTCCTAAACCTCACCAAACAGAACCGTGAACTGGGGACCAAGTATTCAAATGCCCAAGACATCCCATTCAAACTATCACATCTGGAGACTGCAGCTTTCCGTATGTCTCCAGGAAGCCCAGGCTTCTGGTGGCAGATGTACAAGCAGCCCCTTAGCTGAAGCAGTGCGGCACCCACAGCTCCCTCATGCACCACCTTCGCAGAGCTGTCGAGTTCCTGTGCTCTGATGCCATCAAACACAGCAAATACTCAGGAGTTTGACGCTCAGCACAAGCACCCTGAAGACAGGGTACCCTTGGAGATGTGGAAGTGGAACTGACATAGGGCCTTTATCCATGGAGCCGCAGAGCATCCCTGAGATGCCCTGGCCCCACAGCCTGAGGACCACTGGCTCTGTGCAAGGGTACCAAGCCTGATGCACCATCAAAACACTTGTTTCCCCCCAAAGGATTGAAAAGTTATTTCAGAAACTCATATTAGGCAGGCCTCTAAAGTGTACTGCTGTCTCCTGACTTAACTGTCACACAGGAGCAGGAGGGCCCTGCCTAGCCATCAGAACTCAGTGTGCAAAGGCATAGATTCAGTTTTCAGAGGACTAAGACCTTTGAACACTTTGAGGTGATTCATATCTGTGGGCAAGAAGACAGAGAGAACGAAGGCTTCCCAAGAGTACAATTAGGCCTCTGTTAGCTCCAGCGGCCGTGAATGTGCAGCCTGAGGCCTTCCCAGATGGAGCACCAGGACCCTCTAAAGTGCTCTGCATTCCTCTAGTCAGCTGAAGAAGCAATTGGCCTCAAAAATCAGGGGCTGGGTTTCTGGGAGTAATAGCATGTAAAACCGTCTCTGCAGGTATTCAGGGTGGAGTCATGGGAAAAAGGACTCCAGGTCCTGGGGGTGGAGGGGGGGAGATAGTCACTTGCAGTAGTCACCAAATCCTAGCCAAAACACCACCTAGAGGTCTGCCATCTGTGCCCAGGAGGTGAGAAGAATGGCCATGGAGACAGCAAAGTTCCATTTGCAGATTTCAGGGCAAATGGGGAACAGCTCTGGCTCACAGCACAGCCAGAACAGTATCCTTCAAGTGATGGTGACCAGGGGCCACCTTCTGTGGCCCTCTCCCAGGTCCCTGACACCAAGGTCTCCCAAGGACTACAGGAAGAAGACATTCAGCTCCTCCGTGGAGTTTGGCCCTGGGTAAAAACCTACTCCGAGACCAACATCAACCCCCACCTCTAGCCATGCTGACACTGTCTGGGTCACTTGGCGGAACCATGAGGTAGCAAGATTCACTCCATCCCCTTAACCTTTCTTACCCCATCTCCTCTGAGGGTCTTGTTTCTGAACACCTCCACCCTCTGGAGGCACTCACGGCCTCATCAGACAAGAGGTGCCCTGGAAAGAGGTGATGAAGGTGTAGACCAGTGGTTCTCAACCTGTGGATTGGGACCCCTTCAGGGTCAAACAACCCTTTCACTGGGGTCACTTAAGACCATCAGAAAACACAGATATTTACATTACAATTCATAACAAAAGCAAAATGACAGTTATGAAGCAGCAATGAAATAATTTTATGGTTGGAGGGTCACCACAACATGAGGAACTGTATGAAAGGGTCACAGCATTAGGAAGGTTGAGAACCACTGACGTAGAGGTACTGGATACCAGGAATGGCACATCGTCATCCTGAGAAATTGTATGGCAGAGAAAAACGTCTGAAAAGAGCACAGATCAAACTGTGATGGAACTGAATACTTTTCAAAGCAAAATAAGATTTGAAAACTTTGAAATTAAAAAAAAAATCCTTTCAGGCAGTTTGGGTTCCAGCGAATTTATATTCTTATGTCATTCCTCTCCCTAGGGATAGGAGTGTACGGCACAGAACCACACTGGCCACCTGCAGAAGATACACACCTCCCCCTGAAACAGGCAAGCCCCACATGTACTTTGAGCACATGCCCTGTGCGGGTCAGACCTGTGTTCAACCTGGTTCTAACATGAAGAACGGTGACACCTTGCAAGCCAAAATTAATTTTTTTAATTGCATGTAATTAGTCTAAATAAAAGTAAGTGAGGACACGCAAAGCCACCTGGGCTTTCCACTGTTAGATGAGGACAGTGCACAAGACCCCAGCATTAGGTTTTCTGTAGCCTTAGCAAGCCAGGTCCTGCCCAGGTAGGCTCAGTAGCCAAGAAGAGGGCGTGCACCCCAGGCTCTACGCGAGCACTGACCTTGACCTTGGCCTGTCTCCTGCTAAGCTTTGGGCACCGATGAGATCTTGAAATGAAATTAGCCTGGTGTTCCTCACCGCAGTGAGAGCCATGCAGCTCTACCACTCTTGTCTTAACGGCCCCCTCACTACAAAGCTCCAATGGAACAGCTATCTCCGAGACACAGAATTAAATCTCTTAGTGTAAATCGACGGAAAGGAAATCAGAACCAAAGGCTGGGTTGTTTTTATAAATCACCCTGGGCAAGACAAGTTTGCATGGAGCCTGTTGCCAACCTGGAGACTTTCAGCTCCAAGTGCTAATGGATGAAGCAGCCTTTGAGACCAGAGGTTATGGGTGAGGTCTATCACGAAGGAATTATAGTCTGGCCTGCTCCCCTCCCAGAGTGACTAGATATCAGAACGAAGATACAGCCTCATCGAGTGTCCAGTTTCAAATGAAGATGCTAGAGACGTGACTGTCCCCAGGGCCCCTTGCCTCATACCTTTGTGTATGTGATGTTTAGACACACAGAGACAGTGAAACAGTCAAAGGGAAACTTGGAGGCTTAGAGTTGGATGCAGCATCACTAGGAGCCCGCCTCTATCTGTGCACCAGGCTCCAGCAAGCCTGTGGGGGCCCTCAGCATCTTGTGTTACTCTCTCCTTCCCCATTCCTTCAGACCTGCTCATCCTACACACACCACCACCACACCACCACCACCACCACCACCACCACCACCACCACCACCACCACCACCACCACCACCTTGGAAAGCCATTTCCTAAGTTAATTCATTCTTTAGCATCAAGGCTGACCCGTTATTAATTGCTATCCTTCTCCAAAGCATACAATTTCCCCATTGTGTGTGTCTGTGTGCCTGTGTGTACGGATGTTCAATGTGAGCTGGCACAAGTGTGCAGATGCTTGTGTGTATAGAGGCCCAAAGCTGATATCAGCTGTTCTCCACTTTATTGAGTAAGACGTCCCCCTGAACACAGACTTCACTGATCACAGCTAGTCCAGCTAGCCGCTGGCATCAGGGAATCCCCAACCGCTGCTCATCGAGTGCCCCACCTAGCCGGGTTTTACTCGGGTTCTGGGGTTCCAAACTGCAGTCCTCACACTGCCAAGACATCTACTGAGCCATCTCCCCGGAAAGTATGTGACTCCGAAGTGGCCTCCGCACAAACCACTATGGCAAGCAAAGAGAAAAGACTCATGGTGAAACCTCAGCCACCTGACCAATGAGAAAGGCCCCCTGGATGCAGATGTCGTACTGTGTCGACATCTATGGTTGGTTCTGTGAACTGCAGAATCCCTGGGGTGTGCACTTAGGTCAGCAGGAGCCAGGGCAGACAGTTGCAAACACCTTGCTGGGACCTCGCGGTCAGCCCTCTAGTCCCCAGGCTGCAGACTCTGCGCCTAGGCGTTCTCTGGAGGCTGCAAGAACAGATGGGTGGTGCTGGGCATGGATTCCGGAAGATGAACCACGGTATCACCCTCCGGGGTTAGCCTCCCTTCACCGTGAGGCCCATCAGCAGGCAGAACACACTTTCCCAAGCATCTCTAGGAAACATGTGAGTTACTGGAAACCGTCTTTGACTTTTAAGGGAAAAGAACAGATCCTGCCTCTTTCCTGTGACCCTGGAGTTGCATGAAATCACCTGAGGAGCAGAAAAGAGCTGGGAGGGGATCTGAAAGGAATTAAGATGCCAGGCAAGAAAGAAAGGGTACGAAATATGCATGTGTGTGTACGTGTGTGCCTGTGGCATGTATGTGTGTGTGTGTATATATATATGTACATATATATGCAAGTGTGTGTGCACATGTATATATGTATTATGAATGCATTTTCACACGTGTGCCCATGCATGTGTGAATGCACATGTGTATATGTATTGTGAACATCGGTGCCTGTGTGTCCCTGGGTATGTATGAATGCACATGTGTGTTTGTATCTCTGTGTATGTGACCAGTGATTGGCACTCTGTGTTTTGAACACTGTTCTTCCTCTGGGCTTGGGACCTCTGTGCCCTGAGAACTTCAACAACCTTGGCATCCCTTTCACGACAACTTCAGGTAGAAAGACACCTCCTGGGTAAGATGGGGGTCTCTCAAGTGTGACATAAACCTTTCGTCCTCAGGCCAAGGTCCCTTCTGCTGGCGAGACTTGGCCTGCAGGCGTGTGTGCACACCCAGCTCAGCCTCCTCTGAGCCCCACACATCCCCAGCACCTTTGTTCTGAGTTTTAAAGAGAACCTTGACTAATTCACTTTAGCGGAAAGCTAATCCTGCACTGGAGGGCTAAGTATAAAACAAGTGACGCTCTCGAGGGGTGACAAAAACGAGCGGGGAGGGATCATTAAGTGCTCCTTAGCCGCGTGTTGTCACGTTAACTACGGGGTGTAACACCAATTTTCCCTTCTTTGTCAACTGCCAACACGATCCCCTTCACGGCCTGGCAATGAGAGGCCCTCAGCAGCTGCTCACCCTGCTCTGCCCTGTGGGGGCCCCTGAGCTTGGCTTCCGTGGCCATGAGCCCCAGTCAGGGGAGCCAGTCTGGACCAGTCACAGCCAGATCTGCCTGTCCAGGAAACAGTCACACTTGGGAGAAAGAAAACCTGCTGTAAGGTGTGGATTTAGATTTACAATGTTCTTCGGGGGCCCAGAGGTGGCTTGGCAGCTAACTGCTCGTCGCTCTCACAGAGGCCCCAATTTCGCCTTCAGCATCTAAGTCGGGCAGCGCACAGCCTCATAACCACCTCTAACTCCAGTTCTGAGAGATCTGACCCCCTCTTCGGGCCTCCTTGGGGTCCCGATGCACATGAACTCATCCAGGCTCACTCACATACTCATAAATAAATCTTACAATGTCCCACAGTGAGCGTGTCTGGGTATATGTGAGTTCTTGTGTGTTCAAGGGCACATACGTGCATGTGGAGACCAGATGTCAACATCTGGTGTAGGGTTTTAGGCAACTTTCACTTTCCTCGTCATTGTGGTTGTTGCTGTTGTTGTTGTTGTTTGAAGACAGGGTCTTTAACTAGGACCTAGGGTTCCCCAGTTACAATAGACTGGCTGACCAGCAAGTCCCAGGGCTCTGCCTGTCCCTAATCTCAGCAGCCTTGAGATCACAAGCACATACCACCACGCCCAGCTTTTTAATGTGGGTTCTGGTGGACCCCTCCCCTCCCTTCTTCCCTCCTCCCCTCCCTCCTCCCTTCTCCCTCTCTCCCTCCCTCCCACTCTCCCTCCCAGTTTTCGGGTCATCACTAAATTCTCTCAGTGGTGTCTTCTCTTCCAACAGAACCTCTCTTGCACACCTGCTCCATTGTGCATTCCTCCCGCTGAGCCATGTTCTGTGTTTTGGTCAAGGACAAGCTGTGGACAGGAGGCTATGCGGCCTCAGGCTCCAGAGCTTGTGTAAGGACACTCTAATGGCCACACAGTCATGCCATTATCTATCTCATATCACCCTGGAGATGTATCCAGGCAGTGACCACATTTGATTTTACCAAAATTCTTTCTTAGAGCACTATGGGATTCCTTATTTGAATTCAAAAGGCTGGCACAGACACTGGAGAGCCTGGGCCTGACCACCATGAGCGTGCTTGCCAGGTTGCTGGGCCCTGTGTCGGGAGCAGCTTCCACACTAGTGGCCCTGGCTGTCTGCCACAGCACACATTGGGTGGTGTTGAACTGGGGAGAGACTGACCTGACCACTAGCCTAATGTCCAAATATGGGAGAGGAGCTCTGAGCCTGCCAGGAAGCATGCTCCATGAGAGGGAGAGGAAAAGGAGTGAATGAATGAGTGAGTGAATTAAAGAATGCAGAAAGGTGTTGACAGCTTTCCTTATTCAGCAAACGTTTCGCCATTGCTCCCCCAGAAAAGGCAAGCCCCCCTGGTGTGTCTGCCACCGACCCCTCAGTACAAGAATCCTTGGAACAGAGACCGATTATGGTCAACTGAAGTCACACCCTACTGCAGAGGCCACAGAGACTCAGCAGCAGGGCTGGTCTGCAAGGACTCTCCTGTGACCCTTCCCAGAGGGTTGCAACCCCACAGTGACCCTGTGAGATGGAGCTGGTCCTTCCTGCCTGTGGCAGCATCTTGCTGGCAGCCCCATAGCTCTGGGATTCTTCTGCAAGGCTCCAGGACTCTCACTCTGACACCACACATCATCCAGGGAGCTCTATTTAAAGCTTTCTCAAGACAAAAGTGAGGAAGACAATTATATAGATTGCAGGGACCAGAGGAAGGAGCTCCGGAGAAAGAGAAACTCAGAGCCAGTAACAATGTAACACAAACAGCTCAGCAAATAACAGAGCAATTGCCAGCTAATAGGACGGAACACCTGAATCCATTCACATGCCTGATTAGACACCAACAACGCACACCCATAGAGGAAGATTATAAGTTGTAATATGTCTTCCCAGAAGCAGCGTCTTAACCACTGTTTGTATACTTCTCCAATTACATTCCTTTAATTCTTTCATTTAGAAAACAGTTTACATTATAATAGCCGGCATCACTTCTGTTTTTAAAACAATTGGTTGTATGTATATTGCCAAATTATGGGTCTGTGGGATATTTTCATAAGTGAAAACAACACAAAAGGGCTTTGAGAAGGATCTTCGGCTGGGAGTCTGTGACCTGAGGGCCTGCAGCGTAAGGAGCATCCCTCCCCTCCCTTGCTCAGCTGCCCAGCATTCACAAAGGGGCTCAGTGGAGGCAGAGAGACCCTGCTGGGCTCTGGGCCTGGCTTGCCCATAATCCTCTTCTGGCCAGATCATGAGAATATACCAGAGCCAACCTTGAGAAACAGTTCATCCATGTCACCCCAGCTGAGAGATGACAGTGGCCAGAGTGTGCGAGAATAGCTGAGTCCAGCCCAGATTTAGGGTGTCCTAACTGAGCCCCTTGGAGGCAGAGCCCATGGAGTTAGAGAGATGCTCCCCGTTCTCAATACTGAGCTTCTTTGAGGCCTTTGCCCATGTTAAGAGGAAACCATGGCTCACCCTGAGAAACTACGGTGGTTGGATAAAGAGGACACTGAGGCTCAGAACAAGTGACATGCCCAGACCACTAATTGGTACACGGCTGAGCCAGGAAATAAATCACGCAATCTGGTCACTCGGGGCCTTGACCACAGTGAGCATGGCCTGTCCAGAGTGCCGCTCGACTTGAGACGTCTCCCCCAGGATCACCCTTCAGCAGGAAGGGGCTTCTACAGGAGAGAAACTGGGGCAGATGTCTGCTTCGCTCCTCTCCCATGGGTGCTGTGCACAAAGTGAGCCTAAGCCAGCTTCAGAACCCGGGAAGAAGCAGGAGGCAGGCTGGGATCCCCAGGAGCATTCTGCAAGGATGCTGTCTCCACGCCCACAGATCACGACCTGTAGCAGGAACTGGGGTATTTTCTAAGCTGTCATCTTCTTGTATTTCTATTACTTGGATTCTCCATGGTAAGTATGTGTTATATTATTTACTAAAACCACAAACTGCTCCAAGATGCTGTGAGTGACGAACGTCAGAAATGAATACGACTTCTTTTCTTCTTTCAGCTTTTCTGAATTCATAGATTTCCAAAAGTTAAAACAGTAAAGAAATCTTGCTTATTTAAAAAAAAAAAAAGAGCCATGGGGCTAGAGCAATGGCTCAATGGTTAAGATCACTGGCTGTTTGCCCAGAGTACCCATGTTCAGAGCCCAGCACCCACATGATGGCTTACAACAGTCTATAACTCCAGCTCCAGGGGATTTGATTGATACCCTCTTCTGAGGTGCACATACATATATGTATGCAAAACATCCACACACATTTTTTTTTCTAAAAAAAGAGCAATAAAATGGGCAAGACAGCTCAGGCTTGTAATTCTATCCTTTGGGAGGCAGAGACAGGAGGATCAGGAGCTCAGTCATTCTTGACTACATACTGAGTTCAAGGTCAGCATGGCATACATGAGGCCCTGCCTCTAAATTTTTGTTTATTTATTATTTCTACTTCATGTGCGTTGGTGTATTGGTGTGAGGGTGTCGGGTCCCCTGGAACTGGGGTTACAGACAGTTGTGAGCTACCTACCATGTGGCAGCTGGAAATTGAACCCAGATCCTCTGGAAGAGCAGCCAGTGCTCTTAACCACTGAGCCATCTCTCTCCAGCCCCCACTAGTTTTTTTTTTAATTAAAGTTATTTAAAAGAAAACAGTATCTGCCTCTTTATCCTGGAACCATCTCAGAAGATGCAGGGACCAAATGCCTGGGATTCAGGGTAGCCCTTCCACAGAGGGTACAGCAGGGGTGGGTACCCACCTGTCCCAAGCCAGATACGCAAGTGAGTTCAAGTCTGCTTTCAATGGCTGTCAACAGATCAATATTCTGAATTCTCTTTAGTACTTCTTTAAAAAAAACATCCATGGGGCTGGAGAGTTGGCTCAGAGGTTAAGAGCACTGACTGTTCTTCCAGAGGTCCTGAGTTCAATTCCCAGCAACCACATGATGGCTCACAGCCATCTATACTGAGATCTGGTGCCCTCTTCTGGCCTGCAGGCATGCATGCAGACAGAACACTGTATACATAATAAATAAATAAATATTTTAAAAAAAAATCCATGCAAAGGGAAGCTTGTATAAAATTCTTGCTAAAGGGTAGCAAAGATCAGAGGAAAACTTGGGGGACTAGTCTTTAAACTGGAACCCCAGGAAGCAACTGACACCCTGATACCCTGACTGCCCCCTCCCAGTAAATCCAGAGCCTCTGCAAACAGGCAGCAAGAGCTCTGTGGCCTGAGCAGCTCGGCCACCCTCTCTGTGCAGCTCTCTTGAGTCTGGCAAAGACCGTGGCTTGTCTGGCCAGTAGATTAGCAAGTGTGACACAGAAGGGTTTGTCTCTAGTAGGTATGCTGTCTCCGCAGTAGTGACCAAGCTCAGTGAACCACCACAGGACAAGCCCCAGGCCATGACAGGTTAGAGGCATGAAGCCACATTGGACCACTGGACAGTTCACCTGCAGAGCTAACTCAGAGTTACAGACAACAGTACACATCAGTTGCTTTCAGAGACTAGGTTTAGGGATGACCATACAGATTGCCTTCTGGAGTGAATCTTCTCAGCTAGCCCTGGTCCAAAGTCCTGCGGGGCCAGCACAGAGGGATCCACTCCCACAACAGGATCTGACATCTGACTTCCTAGACAGTTGTACAGGTAGCAAGTCGCAACAGCTACACCACTGACCAAGCATGTCCTTTGGCCATGTCTCTTTGCCTTCAGTCACTCAACTGAGTCATAGCCTGGAGAGCTGTAGCCACATGCCTGGATCCTATTCAGACCCTTTATTAGCTCACAGGGTTCAAATCATGACACCTGTGTGGTCCACCGTGCTCTGTGTCTTTATGGATACCATAAAAACTAGATTTCTCACTCTCTAAGGTTGATTGGCTATGTCTACCAAGAAAATCTCACACACCACACCATCAACTCCCTACATCAACAATAAAGAGCCTAGGGTTACTGGTGGCCAGCTGTCCTAGGGTCCCCACTGAATCTGGAAGGCACTGTTGGCCTCATATGACCAAGCCAGTTCCTGCCCCTGGATCCTAGCAGCTGCTCTGGATCCATGGTAGGCTCCTGGGTAGCCACAACTGAGAGATAAGCTTTATGAAAACACACCCACAGGGAGGGCCCGCAAGGAGTGTTTAGGAGTGTGAACGGGTCAAATGACCCCGGTTCGCATCCTAACCATGTTGTCACAAGTCCACAACATAGCACATCCACTGTCGTGGGGGGAAAGAACCCAGGTCACTTCCTGGTGGTGATGTCACAGGTCCCAGACATTCCAGGTATCCGGGAGACCAAGGCTGGGAAAGCTGAAGACCTTCCAGGGACGGGCCTCCTCCTGTGACTGGAGGGACCATGGCGGCGAATAGGGGAGTAGAGACCTTTGTATCTGTCTTCCTGCTGTGCTGCTGGCAAGGAACTGAGCTACAGCCAGTCAACAAAACTTCAGGTAGGGTCACACGGAGGTGGGCAGACAGAAACCTCGGGCCTGAATACTGGGGGAGAGGTATTCTCCTTTGTACCCTCTTCCTTCATTGGAACTTGGGGAATGGAGAAAAATGAAAGTTTTCCATCTTTGAATGCCTTCCAAACAGGAATGCCACAGAGCAACTAAATACATTATACACATGTGCTCGAAATGTTCTAACTTATCCCAAGATAGAGGAGTAATGTCACAAACCTCCATGTGTCCATCCTCAGTTTTAATAACTGCACATTTCCCAACTTGTTTTTATATACACATATGTGTGCACACACCACACAATACACATACATACACAGACACACATACATACACATGTACACATACATTGATACATATATATGTCAAATGTGTACCCATACACGTGCACATGCACATGCATACACACACACACACACACACACATACACACCCTTCTTTTGGGGAACAATTAGCACTGTCCCGATATCTTATGACTCTCTGGGAAGTGGGTAAAACATATTTTTATATGCCCATCACGTCCCTGTCACACTGACCAAGCTAACAAATTCCTTTATTGCACCTAATACCAGTGAGAGGCACAGTATTCCTGGTGCTTGTTAATGACGGCCATGTAGCCAGATGTGGTTGTCTAGGCCTTTAACCCCAGCACTGGGAGGCAGCGGCAGAGGCAGGCAGATCTCTGTGAGTTTGAGGCCAGCCAGGACTATGTTAGTCAGGGTAGATACCACAGTGGAGATTCATAGAGGGAGTGAGTTCATGTCCTAGAAAGATCCAAGATCCACAGTCCAGGACTAGCAGAGGGATGGATGGAAGTTTCTAGGAAGTCAAGAAATTCTTGGCCTGCTAACCTAAGGGTACTCTGCTGTGGGCAGACAAGGGCGGTCAGTGGGGGAGGGGCCACGTGGTCAGGATCTGCAGGCGATCTGACATTGGCAAGGACTTCCATGGGCATGACTCAGTGGCACACTTGGGAAGGCTAAATCAGAGCCTAGGTCAGGCAGGCTGAGTGAGAAAGACCTGGACAGAAGCAGACCGTGGAGTCAGTCCCTCCTCATCCTCTGCCCTTTGAACAGTGTGGTTAGCTTTGTGATTCCCCTGGGATTTGCTGTTGCACAGCCAGGAATGTAACTAGGAGAATGTCTATGAGACGGAAGAGAGACAAGACAAACAATATCCATAAATTAAAAGAAAATTAAAATGAGCCATAACTGGGGCACGGCAGCCCATGCCTGGGACCCCAGCATTTGGAAGGCAGAGGCAGGAGCTGCAGAGCCCAGAACAGTGGGAAGGATTCCCAGATGCCAGGCCAGAAGCCGCTTTGGCCAACATCGAGGGTGGAAGGGGCCCCAGCATAGTGCGAACACCAGGATTATCCTTGGCTGTGGCTGAGGAGTGCAGGGAGGTGACTCCTGTGTCCTGAGTTTCTCCACATGGTCCTCAGTGATCAGCAGATGTCAGCTGTCAGTGCCCCAGGTCAGAAGAGAAAGAAAACATAGACGATCAGAAAAAGGCATCTCTGCCCATAGTGGACACTGGAGAAACCCAAGTTCAGACACACTCCAGATTCATGGACAATGACAAAAAAAGAAAGCAAAATAAAAGTTTACCAAGAGACCGGGAACGGCCACAGAGGGGCTGGGGCGGGGGAGTGGGAACCACAGGTGCACCCTGCAGTTTCCCATTAAATCCTTATTTACAATCAAAGATCACAAAGTGATGTGACCCCTGACCAGAAATCCCACCTCCCTGGCTTCGGCCTGCATATAAGCAAAAGTGCAGTGAGTGGTATTCGATCTTGACGCTGTGATTGGTGTGCTTTCTTTCTTGGGAATCTCAGATTCGGCTTCTCCAAGCCTCTGGGAGGCTAGGTGCTACCAGCAAGGGGATCGTTAGAAAGCCTGGGGTGAGGATGGACTCCTGTCTCCTCTAAGTTTCCTAGGCTAATAGGAAGTGACCTTCCCACCCATTCATAAGATCAGGAGCCCAGGGAGCCAGGTGCCAGGTGGACTGATCTAGGCCACAGCCTCAGTTCCTCACATCTGATTCTAAGTATCTGGAGTGGGAAGGCCAAGCCGACACCTTGGCCATGTGGCCAGCATCTCCAATAGTGTTCCGTCACAAGGGAAAAAACCATGGAGTGCGTGTGTCTGTGTGTGTGCACATTAAACATTCATGCATGTAAGTGCAGGTGTATATGGAAGCCAGATGTTACCATCAGATGTCTTCCTTAATTACTATCTGCTTTATTTTTTTAAGAAAGGTTATCTCTTCCTAAACCTGGAGCTCTTTCATTTGACTAGACCAGCTGGCCAGTGAGCCCCAGGGAACCTATTTTCTCTACATCCCCAAAAGTGGGATTATAAGCATGTACCACCACACCCTGATTTTTATGTGGGTCCTAGGAATCCAAACTCAGGTCCTCATGTTTCCACAGCAAGCACTTTGCCAACTGAACTATCTACTTGGCCCAAGAAGAACAGCATCACGGGGCTGGAGAGATGGCTCAGGAATTAAGAGCACTGACTGCTCTTCCAAGGACCCTGGTTCAATCCCCAGCACCCACATGGCAGCTCACAACTGTCTGTAACTCCAGTCTCAGGGGATCTGAGGCCCTCTTATAACTCCACTGGCATCAGGCATGCAAGTGGTTCCTAGACATGCCTGCTTGAAAAACACCCACATGGAGTGGGGAGCTGTCCTGGCTATGACCTTGAAGTATCACCCCTGGAGAGGGAGCAGGCAACTGCTC
>CABHPH010156351.1:20510-47951 GCA_902168325.1 Peromyscus nudipes
TGCCTATGACCTTGAAGCACATGCCCCTGGGGCGTGGCTCTTGGAACCCTTAAGAACTGAGATGCACTACTCAGAGTTCTCTCTCCCTCGCGGTTTCTGGATGCTGAGATGGACCAGGCGGAAGAACAGCGTGGACCATAGCTCAGCTTTCCAGGACCCTGTGATAAATCTCCCCTGCTGTAGTGAGTTTTTACCCCCTAACAACTTCCTTGCCATTTAAGCAGACTCCATGGATTTCTCACTTTACCCACTTTTATCATAAAATAAACAGGTTATTTTTTAAAAGAAAGAATAATATCTTATTGAACTTATGCAAATACTTACATCGCTATAAAATAAATGTTGATAGAGACTTTAGAGAGATCAGGTGGAGAGAATCTAATTTTTTTTTTGTAAAGGTGTAATCATGAGGGGCAGGAGAGATGGCTCAGCAGCTGAGTCCTTGCTGCTCCTTCAAAGGAGTAGATTTTGCTTCCCAGCACCCATGTTGGGTGGCTCACAACCACCTATAACTCCAGCTCCAGAGGATCCAACACCCTCTTCTGATCTCCATACACACACACACACACACACACACACACACACACACACACACACAGAGAGAGAGAGAGAGAGAGAGAGAGAGAGAGAGCACAATCACACACACACAAATAAGTAAATAAATCTTAAAAAAATAAATATACTTTAAAAAGTACAACTTCAGGCTGGGCAGTGGTGGTGTACATCCCTTAATCCCAGCACTCTGGAGGCAGAGGTAGGTGAATCTCTGTGGGTTCAAGGCCAGCCTGGTCTATATAGTGAGCCCCAGGACAGACAGGGCTATGAAGAGACCCTACCTCCAAAAAAAAAAAATTCCAAACAAATCAAAACAAACAAGGATAATTTTAAAACTGTTCTGAGTTAGTGGATAACTGTCTTTGAATGTGCAGAATAAGCACAAAAGAACCAACAAGGCTTCAGACAAAGGCTCTGAAACCGTAGCAGACACTCGGCCCTGCTCCACCAGGCCACAGTCTATGCTTCAGGGACCCATCTGCTCCTTTCTGTATATGGTGAGGACCCCGAAGACCAGCAGGCAATCTTGAGGCCATCGGCAGTCTAATTCTGGTCTCTTGGTCAGAGTGTCCTGAGACTCCTTGCAGGCAAGCTTGGACCATAGCTGAGTACGCCTGCTTTCAGAAAAGCAACCGAGGAAAACAGGAATTGTCTGCAAAGAACCCAGGCTCCAGGACCTGCCACGTGCCCCACTTCTGAGGTCAGCAGGGAGAGGTGGTCATTCTCACATCATACAGTGTTTTATATCAGTAAGTGCAACGATAACAGATCCCACTGTCCAGGGACCTAGTGTGGCTAGTAAAGACAAGGCACATCTCTGGAAATCTCAGACAGCTTCTGGCACCTGACATATCTTCACAAAGGTGTGATACAAAGGATTCAACGCTGCTTACTCCACAAAGCTCCCTGTACCATTTCACATCACAAGGAAGCTAATTAGCTTAAGATCTGTCTTTCACAGGATGACAGAACAAATCCCCAGAGGCTTTCCAGGGGCCTCTGGGAAATTTCAAAGTTAGCTTGAGGTCAGAAAGACTGCATTTAGAATTTAATTCAGAGGTGTCAAAAAATGTCAGGTGCTTTGAAGAGTTGACCGAGATCATGGGCTACTATGAAACAGTACTTAGCTTCCCAATTAACCAAAACGACAATGATTTTCCAGGGAAATAGAGGAGGTAGGTAGTGGTTAAATAACCAACCTTCACTCTCTCAATATTAAGAGGGTTCCACTTTCTTAAGTAATAAAAAGTTTGAAAAGACAACACGAAGCACAGGAAATTATTTTGGTAAGAACGGAGCCTTTGTCTACAAGGGAGGTTACTCAACAGGTAAAGAAAACACTTGTAATCTCTTATGAAGAGGAGGCCAATAGTCCAAGGACTCCTCCGTCCTTTGAGCAGAGAGAGAAGCAGAAGCCGTTCCACATGGCCGCACGCCTGATACCGGAGCTCATTTCAAAACCTGACAATGGCCATCCATTTACCCAGCCCGACCATGGGAGATTAGATTTCTCTTTTTTCTCATAGACCCTTCACACCTTACCCAACCCATTTAGGCTTTTTGTTCCTTTTTCCCCCCTCTCTTCTTTATTAAATAACTTTTAAACTATTTGTGACAAAATGACTTTCTTCTTTCTTTAACAAAGATTCATCCTTTATGTCTCATGGCTTCCCTTATCAAACACAGACCACTTTCACTGAAACCTGCTTGCAAAGTCAGGCTCCCCTTCCTGTGAGTCACAGGAGTTTTAATTACACACATAAGTAGTAATTTTAACGGAGAAAACTTAGAAACTATGAATTATCTGTCACAATAATTGGTGGCAAGTTTCCTGAATTTCCATCCTACAAGGCTTGGGGCCTTGATTGCATCATTTTAGCAGTGGGTGTGGTCGTGTGTCTTTGCATAGGAGTACATGCATGTATTCATGTGTGCACCGTCAGGTGGAGGTCAGAGGACAGCTTCAAATGCTGTTCCTCAGGTACCTTGTTGGAGACAGAATCTCTCACTAGCCTGGAACTTCGTCAGATAGACCAATCTGGCTCTCAGGCTCAGAGGAGTTGGCCTGCCTCTGCCCTCCCTCAACCCACGGCTGGGGTGGTAGGTACATGGCTCCATGCCTGGCCTTTTCTGTGGCTTCCAAGGGGATCTGAATTCAAGTCCTCACACTTGGAAGGGTAGCACTTCATCAACAAACCCATCTGCCCAGCCCTATCAGCCATAATGTTTAACGTGGCAGAAGCAGCGTGCTTATTAACAGACCCGAATACTTCATTTCTCTGTGTGTAAGAAATGAGAAGGCAAGAGTGAGGCTGTGAGCTTGTTCTGAGAGAATGTCTCAATAGTTCCGATTACTTAGAACTTCTCTGAGAGCCCACTAATTGTGGCAGCACTAGGATGGTTAGAACTGGCCTCTAAGTAGCTGTTTTCTTTCTCTGGACACCCAGAGCCCAGCCTGGGGAGGTTCAGGTGTTCACAGAGTATCACAAGCCACAGAACTCAATGAGTGTTGAGAGAGTTCTTCAAAAATGGAATGGAGCACACACTCAGGAGGACGTGCCGATTCCAATTTGTGTCTTAACCAAGGACTGGAGAGATGGCTCAGCAGTTAAGAGCACTGGCTGTTCTTCCAGAGGACCCAGATTCAATTCCCAGTACTCACAACTGTCTGTAACTCCAGCTCTAGGGGATCTGACACACAGACATACATGCAGGAAAAACAATTCATATAAATTTAAAAAATAATTTTTTAAAAAAGTATTTTAACCATAGCTATCTATATGACCGTGGTGACCTTTACAGTTACACCGTCCAAAGGCTGCCATCTGTCTTTGTTTTTCTCCATGGAAATTTTACATTAATACTTGAGATCACAAGGTATGCTGGGATACACTATGTAGACCTACAGGCTGACAAGATAACTGGTCATAACATGGGTCAAAAAGGCTAAGGAATTTCTACCAATGGCTCATTAGGACATCTAGGTTTTGACTATAAACATGGATTATCTTGTTTGTGAGACTTAGACGAGCAGGTCGTTGAGAAAGGAGAACAGTGAGGCTGAACTCAAAAGATCACAGATATTTTAGCTTTAATCCTTCTCCACATGACTGAGTTCTCTCTTGGATAAAGGAGTATTATCCTTTGCAGATAACTGGTCAGCCATTTTTGTCGTTCTTAAACAAAATCCAGGGGTAAGAGGCTCTTTCCTTTTCTCATGTCTCCCTAATTTCCTCTGTCTTTCTATCCTGCCCCCAGATACCCAGTCCACATTGAAGTACACCCACTGTTTCAGAATGCCCTTTAGGTTCTGACACACTTCTGAGCACACTCAAGCCACATTCTTCCTCCCCACCGGCTTTCCTCACAGATAATCAAGGACCAAGGCTCACAAAATGAGCCCAACTAGGGTCCCCAGCTCCATCTCCCAGGGTGAGCAAGTCATCCCTGACCCCCACAGGGCTCATGGGACTCTCCTCAGAGTACAGCATGTTGTACTGGCCTGAGTGCTAATAGCCAAGCCAGCACTGGTCTGGACAGGAGAGTCTAGCCTGGTTCACTATTTATTCAAGGGCAGGTGGTCTCCATGGTCCAACGACGCTGTGAAGTATGTCTGTATTTCTACTTTTCTCTTTCTTAAGCTCTGAGGTGCTTACTAGAAAAATGTCATGAGGTCCTGGGGCCAGGAGGGTCTAAAGTTGGCACAGCACACACATCCTTATTGATGTCTCTACCGTCACTGCCTGTCCATGCCTGTGTATAGATGCCAAACCCAGCTCTTGGGTGTCCCAGCAAATGCTCAGCAGGTGTTTGTTGAGGAGCTTGCTGTTGTTGCTGCTGCTGCTGCTGTTGCTGTTGCTGTGGTTGGTCACTTTCACCTCTTGAGTCCTGGTCAAAGCATTGATGACATCCAACATCTTCTCCAGCTTGAGATCCAGTTCAAGTCTGGGTGACTCCTGTTATTGTTGTTGTTGTTGTTGTTGTTGTTGTTGTTTTACCAGCTTGAGACCTGGATGAAATCTGGGTGAATCTCAAGGTCCTCCCAGTTTGAGACCTGGTCACAGCCCTATGTGACAGTCAAGGTCTCCTTCAGTTGAAGTGCTGATGAAGGAGCAGTTTTCACATTGCTCTAAGAGTAACACAGGTAAACTTCTTCCATCCTGGAATATTCCCACTGCTTGGCAGGAGAGGAGCTGTGCATGCTATAGTGTGTGGGTCCCTCACAGGGAGGTGATGGCCACTAAGAGGAAGGACAACAGTTGATATGGCCCTCATTATGACTCTCTCATATTCACTCAATTAATCTGAGTGAACTCAGAACTCAACAGTGAACTTCACGAAGCCAGAATGTGCTGACATGGGCACCGAGAAGACGTCAGAGTGTCCTGACCTTGTAGGTGTGTGCTGTCTGGAAGCTGTGACTCTCTGGAGGAGGGGACAACAGGAAAACCATGGCAGAGCAGCTACATTTGACAATGCACGTTAACAGGCAAGACAACATGAGCATACACACCACGCATGTGCACACGGCTGACTTGCACAATGCTTCCATTGTGATTACGGGACAGACACAAGATGAAAAGAATATTTTTAACAAAGTGCTGGCGCTGCGCAGCTGTACCCATTCGTAATGATCCATTAATGTCGCCTGCAAAGAGAACTGTACTGTTTGTTTGGTTTACCAAGGTCAGCACACTGGGAAGCAATTGTCATCACCGTCACAGACCTCCTTACATACTTCCCTTTGTTCTGAGCTGTGCAGATGAACACATTGGGATGCAGATTGCCCATCATTAAAGCCTTTGAGAATAGCTTTGTCATTGGTTTAGCAGCAACTTTACTTCTCCCAGACAGAGCTCTGTGTCTCAGAAAGGGAAGGGAAGGTGGCCCTGCTTGCCATCTTCGGGGGTCCCAGGACCGGAGAGCTGGAGGAAGAGGCCAATCCTGAGCTCAGACTAAGGGATGCACCAGATCGAGACACCACAGCCCGTGAGATAAACAAAGGTCATGTCAGAAGGGGACGTGTGTGCTGGATGCTGCAGAGGAGAAACTGGTCCTCAGAATTCCCATAGTGTCTAGATACAGACCCTATCTGCCCAGCACAGCTCCTCCTGTCCATCAGGAAGCAGACATCACAGATAAGACAGCCCTGGACTCTGGAGACAACTGCCCTCCAGAACTCTACAGCTCACTCATCAGAGACTCCACTTCTTGACTGCAGACAGACCACCCTGGAGGGCTCTGCTCACGTGGGAAGAACGAGGCGACCAGCCTCTGGCCTTCCCCTCCCCCTGAGAGAACCTCAGGTAGCATAAGTGAGTGTGCAGGGTCACCCGGGGCTCAGAGAAACACACTTAGGAGGTGTTTTCTCATCACAGGACTAAGTGAATATTTGGCTGGCGACATGGAAAGTCTCAGTCAGAGGCTGGGCAAATGCTTCTTCCCTCTGTGTGCCAAGCTGGGCTCTGGGCTGCTCAGATGGGATCCCAGGTCGGAGTTTCCCAGTCTGGTGGCCACCCAGATGGTGTCACCAGCCATGCAAGAGGCAAAGCGTGGCTTCCTGCAAAACAGCGCATGTGACCCTCTTCCTTCTTTGCCCCTGTGATAGAGCTGAGTTGTCCCTGAGTGTGGACACTGTCTTACCATCCAGGCAGGGGACTCCAGTGACCAGGAGGGCAGGTTCTACTCAGGGCACCTGGGGAGATCATAGGTTCTACCCACACAGCCGTCCCATGGGTAATGTCTTTCCCATCTTCCATATGAGAAACTCAAGTCCTAGAGGGCTTCCCTCAGCACACATGGGAAAGAGCAGCACTCCACACAGGATCCTTCCTCTAGACCAGGCTGGGGCCATCCCTCACAACTACCCATTCACAGAGAGGTGGGTGAATGAATACTGTAAAACTATAGATTTTCATCCGTTCCCCCCTTCCCCCCACCCAGGTCCAGTTACTGATGACGCACTCAATACAACAAATGAAGAGATGCCTGAAGTGTTTGGTAAGGATTTCCCATACAGAACCTGGTATGTGGTAAGAGAATGGGACCTTTCCCAAATGACCTACCACCAGTTGCAGATGTGGGGGGAACTGACTTGCTTTGAGGCCCGAGCCAAGGTCTCCTGTCCTGCAGCTTTGGTACCAACATCAGAGCCAAATTTGCCCTACAGTGTGAGTAGCATTGATCTGACCAAAGCCGTCCCACAGAGATGGAGCATGGGTGCAAGTAAAGTGCTGGCATCCATACTCCAAAGAACATGGCAAGGACACTAACTTTAACTGCAGCCTGTGGACCGGGATCCTGACCCTGGGATAAGCAGGCCACCCGTGGGCTCCAGGTAGTTCCTGGGCGCTGTCCCTGGTTCCGAAAAGCATCCTGCTGCAGAGACAGGCTGCGGCCAAGTGCTGCGGTTTAGCTCCCACTGCGGTCTCACGCCGTACAGGGCACCTTATCAAAGCCATGAGATAAACTTGTCCCCGGTTTCAGAGCAAGGCCACCGAAGGTCAGAGGTGTAAAGAAAATCACGTGACATTATATCTGACTGAGAAAAGATGCAGCTTGCGTCTGAGGTTTTTTTGACCTTCTGTCCAGAACACTTACGTTAGAGGCTAATTGGGAAGAGCAGAGTCAAATACAGCCACATTGGGGTAAGACAAGATGCTCACTCGTATTAGGGGACAAGGATGGCACAGAACGGCCACAGGACAGGAAGGAAAATCCTGACTATGTGTGGAGGCAGATTTTCTGCATTTTGTTGTGGAGGGTGTATTAATCAGTTTTCTATCACTGAAAATGTCTGAGACAATAATAAACTTATGAAGAGAAAAAGGGCTACTGTGGCTCAGTTCTCAGAGCTTCCAGTCAATGATTTGTTAGCCTTGCTGCTTGGGGTCCTGTAATGGAAGCACACACGTCATGGATGTAATGTGTAGCGCACACCCGGGGGAAAGAGGGCACAGCCCAGTGACCTCAAGGCTTCCTATTACATCTCACCCGGAGGCGCCATCACGTTGCAATAGCAGCAACCAAGCTTTTAACACACGTGCCCTGATGGCTGCTCTTGACTGTCACTTAAGTAGATGAAGAGGTGCCTAGGAGATGAGCATAGCACGCTTATAGATGTGCCTGTGAGGGAATTTCAGAAACAAATGGATCGCAGATGCTGCTCTGGTTAATGAATGGTTTAATCTATAGATGGGTTCTAAACTGGAGGACTATTAGGAAGTGGCAGAATTCTGGACTCTGGGACTTGTTGGAGGAAATAGGTTATGGTTGTGTGTCCTTGGGCACTGGATCTCGCCGTGGCCCCTTCTTGATGCTGCTCTGACCTGCTCCCTGTTGACATGACACAGTAGCCGCTGTCACACACCCCTAAACACCATAAGATTTTGCCTCACCAAAGGCCCAGAGTCAATGGTGTCAATACCCAGGATCAATATCTTGCCCTCTTAAGTCATTTATGTTGGGTAACTTGTCCCAGGAACAAACTCTAACGCAGAAAGTTGATAGCAATGATATGGAGTCATTGCTATGACTAACCTTAATAATATGATTCTTTAGCCTCTGGAATCGATTTGGGGGGTGGAATTGGAAAGGTTGAAGATGTGAACTAGAGAAAGCTTGGGATACTATAAACTGGGCTTAAAGGGTGATTCTGTTGGGAGCTTAGAATTCCAGAATGCAGTAGGAATGTAGACAGTGGAGGCCAGGTGTGCTGGGTCGTTTTATGTCAACTTGACACAAACCAAAGTCATCTGGGAGGAGGGAACCTCAGTGAAGAAAATGTCTCCATAAGATCAGGCTGTACACAATCCTGTAGGGCAATTTCTTAATTAGTGATTGATGGGGAAGGACCAGCCCATGATGGGTGGTGCCATCCGGTCCTGGGTTCTATAAGAAATCAGGCTGAGCAAGTCATGGGGAAGCAAGCCAATAGGCAGCACTCCTCCATGGCCTCTGCATCAGCGCCTGCCTCCAGGTTCCTGCCCTGCTTGAGTTCCTGTCCTGACTTCCTTCAATGACGGACGATGATGTGGAAGTGGAGGTGAAATAAACCCTTCCTCCCCGAACTACTTTTGGGCATGGTGTTTTATCACAGCAAAGTTATAAACCCAAACTAAGACAGCAGACTTAGGAAGTTTCATACGGAAATGAAGACCCTATTGGGAACTGTGCTAAGTCTTTCACGTTCTCACCAAGAACTTGTCTATCTTCTGGGCATGTCTTGCAGTTTTATGGGAAACTGGGTTAAAAGGTAATGAACTAATTAACCCAGCAGAGAAAATTGTAAGTCAGTCCTACATTCAGGCTATGGCATGGATACTACTGGATGCTTTTAGACAGGTTTTTCAATTAGAACCAGGAGAAAGGACAGAGCAGAAAGACTTGAAAAGTTTGCAGGCTGATCAGAAACCTGTGTAAAGTTGGGGCTAAGGAAGGCATGGTTTCTGAAAAGAGTATGGCTATCAAAAAGAAGCCAAGGACCCTGATGCATCAAAGACCTTGTAGGAGTTGGCCAGATCCATCATAGGCTCAAGTTTTGAAAGGGCAAACTTAATTGAAACTTTATTCTTTTGAGAAAATAATGCCCCTGGGGCACACTGCTCACCATGGGGCTGTTCACCTGGGAAGCTGTTTCCCAACATTTTTTTCACAGTGCTCAGTCACCTAGCTCTAAGACATCAACACAGTCAAGGTCCAAGTAAACCTAGTATTTGCTCACATTGACTTCATCTACATGATGCTGTCTTTGTAGACATACAGAATGCAAGAGTTACAGTTTCATGGAAGCTTCCAACCAGATTTCAAACGATACCCTGAGAATATATATCAGGGTCAAATTCCCTGTAAGAGGGTAAATTTGAGATTATAAACTTTAAGCTGCAATAGAGACCCAGGAACGTGAAATATTTGTCAATGAAATCCACAGGCAATGTATACAGAGAGGCCAAGAAAGGAGTCGTGTGGACTGCAAACAGTCAAGCCACAGGGACAGGAGCACCCAAGCTCTTTTGAGCTCATGTAACACTGCTTGCCCCAATGCAAGACATGGATCCACCGAACTCAGTGTTTCCCCTGCTGTATTTTGGTCTTGCTTTGGTGTACTTTTTCTTTGCTGTTCTACTATGCTCCTGTTTTCCCTTTGGGAATGGGAATGTGTACTCTGTGACATTGCATTTGGAAGCAACTTATACATCTTTATGGAGACTTACAGATGAAAATTGCCTTCAGTCTCCAAAGAGTCTTTGTGCTTGGACTTTAGAAATGTTGAATCTGTAAAGATTATGGGGACCCATGAAGACAGATGGATGTATTTTGCATCAGGAGACCAATGAAAGGAGATGTGTTGGGGTGTAAAGTTGACAAGGGGTCTGTTTGTTAGTAATCTTCACTGTCAGGTTGACTGGATTGAGGCTGTCGGAAGTGCTCCTTCCTTGGGTAGACAATGTCTAACCGAGGAGATATGTTTGGGTGTAAAGTTGACAAGGGGGTCTATGTGTTGGTAATCATAACTGTCAGGTTGAGTGGATTGAGGCTGTTGTAAGTGCTCCTTCCTCAGGTAGACAACATAAAACTGTTTCTCATAAGGTTCCAACACAAACCAAAGCTTCATGCTACCAAAGTTCACCCTGAAGAGCAAATGAGCGGAGTGGGTTTGCTTATGGAACACTAGCAGGAACCGCTGGTGACCCCAAAGCACACAGGAAAGTCTTTGTCCAGCACGGATTGTGTCTTTTCCTATTCAGATGGAGCTCCCGTCAACGTGCCTTCCCTTGGCTATATACTCTAGCCCCTCCGCAGGACTCCAGATGCCATGTGCAGTTAGGGCAGAATTGCATGCACATGGTGGGAAGGGTGGCCGATACTGAGGTAGGAGAGCAGTAACTCTTCCCACACCCTCTTTCAGTGAGGGAATGTCAATCATCAACAAACCCAAGCAATGGCTCCTTGCAAGCAGGAATCAAGACGATGGTAGCTTCATCAGATGTTTTGCTTGGAGGGCTGCATCCTGCAGGAACTCCTAGAAGATTATTGCAGTACACTTCTGTGTGTTATGTATGAGAGGGCATTTCCAGAGATGGCTAGATCCTGAAGGTTGTGGCAGTGTGACTGGTTTAACTGGCCAGTAGATTCCAAATTGGAATCCATTGTTGGGATGTGGTGGAACTGTGCTGTGGAAGATGAAATATGAGTTAGAGGAAGTTCCCAAGTTCCTTCCTGGTGGTCTTCATTTGGCTTCCTGGCTGCCAGGATGAGAGCAGTTTTGTGCATGCCCTGATGTACTGAAACCTCTGAAACTGGGAGCAGAATTACTCCTTCCTCTCTGGAGTTGCACCTTGGGTAGTGGATCACAGAGATGACATCGGGTAACTAAAACATGAACATGAACATGGGGCCATTCAACATATCGGGGCAAGGCTTAGGAGATAGCCAGATGGTGTCCACTTCTCTGAAATTATTTAGGGAGGCAGAGACCAGCCCATCCAAGATGAGGTTCTCTAGAAAGCCCACCAATGCCTTGGGTTCCTGTTTTCTACCTACAGTATTCACAGACTGCCCGAAGTGCGAGCTGTGCATGAGGCATGCATCCTGCCTTACCAGCTCTAACATGTTCTTATATACTTTCTCAAGATGAAATTATTGCCCAAGAGATTTTGGAGCCAAACTCATCAGCATCCAATGAAACACCAACAACAAAACGAACAACCCGAACAACAAAACCAACCAAGGAAAAAAGCAAGTATACATACCCCTTCTGCCCCATAATTGTACATATTCCTAGAGACCCGAGGTGTTGCCTATGTAACTCTATTTGAGCATTTACTTGAACCAACTATGGGTACATGAGAGACACTGTGACCTGAGACCAAGGGAGGAGTCACCTCCAAGGCAGGGTGCCTTGCTTCACTCTGAGGTGATCGCTGAATCACATTCATGTGCATTCTGGGGTTCAGCGTGTAAATGGGGTTCAGCCACTTCAGGAACACAGGCTTACAGATGAGCCAGGTCATTACAGTTTAATACACACCATCTCATTGCACTCTGTTGCATTTGTTTAACTCTGTGAAGCTGTGTTACTGTGCCTGTGGGAAACACCTGATGGTCTAATAAAGAACTGAACGGCCAACAGCAAGGCAGGAGAGAGGATAGGTGGGGCTGGTAGACAGAGAGAATAAATAGAAGGAGAAATCTGGGAGAAGGGATCTAGGAGCAAGAGAGGAAGGAGGAGGACTCCAGGGGTCAGCCACCCAGCTACACAGCCAGCAACAGAGTGAGATTTACAGAAGTAAGAGGATGGGAAAAGCCCAGAGGCAAAGATAGATGGGGCTAATTTAAAGTTAAGTAAAGCTGACAAGAAACAAGCCAAGCTAAGACTGGGCATTTATAAGTAAGAATAAGCCTCCATGTGTGATTTATGTGGGAGCTGGGTGACAGGCCCCCCAAAAGAGCAAAAACAACCAACAACAGCACTCACCCACAGCTCCCAAGGGAGCACAGTCCTTCTGCTATGCCATGTGGCTGAGGTAAGTATATGACATGCCCCAATCCAAGAAGAACAGTGGACAGAGACAAAGTACATGCTTCGCAAAGTACAGCTCCACACTGCACGATTATGCAAATAGATGGTGTGATGGACAATGGAGAAGGAGAGGTCTGGGTTAAGAAGCCCTGAGGCTCTGTGGGAAATGCACTCAAAGGCATTTTTTTTAATGTTCAGATGAGACTAGATTTTAAGGGTTTGCTCACTGCACATCTGCCTAGACATAAACCACTGGGTTCAAAGTAGTTAGATGACACATGATTCTTTAAATATCAATTTCCCAACACATATTTTCAACTAGGACTTGAATACTGTGCCATCCTTCCAGCCCAGCATTGTGAAATAGGAATTAGCCCCCCACTCCCCAAAATCAAGTGTGTAACAAGGAAACCCTTCCCTGTTTCTTTCCATCTTCTTCATCCAAGATTCTGGTATTGATGATAACTACCAAGAAGATGGCTCTGAGAATTACCATGAAGTAGTAGATAATTCAGAACTCTCGTCTCTGAACAAGGAGAAATTCGAAAGTAATGGTAAATATGATCTAACCATCTCCCTTGCCTGAGCTAGGACACTACCAGAGAGCCAGCATTAGATGCACTGGACGGCTGCTCCTCCTGAGTTAAGTAGCCCTGCCTTGAGGCTGAGGGTACCCTGGCTCCTAAGCTCTGCCCTGGACTCAACCCTCCACAACCAGCAGAAATGTCTTCTCCCAGGTGTGTGGAAGTCAGGCGTGGAAAAGCGGCCTTGCTGCAGGCTTCCAGCCAAGTCACCTCTTCTCTGTGGTGGAAGGAGATAGCAAGACTCCATGGCCCTGGGAGTCAGGAAAAGCCTCTAGCAAAGGCAATGCACAGTGGCTCTGGGAAGTTTGCTGTTCAGGGGCTGATAGAGCTTTTTTTGCCCTAAAGCTTAGGTTAGATTAGGGTTAGGACTAGGAAAGGAGTCTGGGCAGGGTGTAGGACTTAGATGTAGTACTCTAAAGTCTGACTTACGTACAGAACCAGACCAAGGTTCCAAATCATGGTGGCTTCTGGCATGGGGCAGAGGAGGTCATTAACACATACCCCTGAGCCCAAGATACAACTCTGTTTGGGCCCTGGATCCTGCATTTACAACCCACTCCCCACATAGCTTCTCCAAGGACTAGCCTCTGGTGTTGGAATGGATCTAAGTAATAGTTTCACGGTGTAAACACAAACATGATTCTATTTTAAATGAGTGTTTAATAGTCCTGAGCTTGTCCCACTCAGAGGTTTGGACAAATTGCCTGATGGTTTGGCACAGCATTTGCCAAGCAGTAATTCTTCGTTCACTTACTGTCATTTAGTAATTAGGATTATGATCTAAGACCTAAGCAATAGCCACCTCTTCTCAGTTACCTTATTTACTCATGATCCTGACACAGTCACTAACACTTAGGCACTACTACCAACTACAGCTGATAACTGTACTAATTTCTTCCTATCCTTGGCCTTGGGAGTCATTCCCGTATTCATTGCCCACCCACAAGATGCTTGGATCTTATCTGGTGCCTCCCTGCCCCTGCCTAACTTCTTTTTGCTAGGTAAGTCACCCTAAAAGACTAAGAACCAGATATGGTGGCATTGCTCAGCAAGCCAAGCCAGGGGTCATATGCATACATCTCTGTGTCCATTCTGTCATCTTCTTCCTCTGCCTTTCTCCCCACGGCTCACACAACCACAGGCCTCTGTAGGTAGGATATTTTCAGTCGCAGTATTTGCGAACCAGTAGGGCTATGGCGAACAGCCTGAAGTTTAGGGATTTCCATATGCTGGAAGGGTATCCATGGGACCAACTCTTAGCCACGGATAGAGGAGTCAAAATATGAAGGAGGGAATGGTCTTCACATAGTGACTTCTTACCTCATCTTCAGATAAAACTCAGAAATAGAGGTAGCATTCCAACCAACGTTTTAACATAAATGCTCCCCAGTGTCTACCAGTGTATCTTTCAGAAAACGGTCCCATTTGTTTTGTTTTTGTTTTTCATGTTCTTCATTAAAGACAGAAGCACTGCTGAGAACCTTCATGACCACAAGCTTGAGCCACACTTTTCTTCTGAAGGTGAGAACAGAATTCACAGTAACCGCCCTTCCCTGCCACATGGGCGCAGCATGGGAAACAGTAAAAGCGTGAGGCAACTGTCTCCCTGCAGCCTCGCCTGAGGCAGGGGGTTGCACCCTCAGATTTTCATGGGGGAGGGGTGCCATTTCAAGGTTGCTTTCATTTGCAATTCTCTAGTTAATAATGACTTTTTGTTTCATATTTGAAGGCCACTCTCCTATTGTTTTTGTAAATCTGTAAAAATTTTTTGTTTTTGTTTTTCAAGACAGGGTTTCTCTGTAGCTGAAAGTTTTTCCTGTGTCCTGCTTGGTCTGCAGCCGCTCAGACCCAAGTAAACACACACAGGCTTATATTAATTAAAACTGCTCAGCTGTTAGCTCAGGCTTACTACTGACTAGCTCTTACACTTAAACTCAGCCCATTTCTGTTAATCTATATGTTGCCACATGTTCCATGGCTTTGCCTGTGTACCATTACATGCTGCTCCCTGGATGGCAGGCTGGCATCTCCTGACTCAGCATTCCTCTTCCCAGAATTCTCCTTGTCTGCTTATCCGGGCTGTACTTCCTGCCTGGCTACTGGCCAATCAGCATTTTATTAAACCAGTATACAAAAGCATTATCCCACAGCATTTCCCCTTTTCTGTTTAATTAAAAAGGAAGGTTTTTAACTTCAACATAGTAAAATTACATATAACAAACAGTTATCAAGCAAGAATTACAGCTACAATATCTAGTCTATTTGTATTTGGCAAAATTAAAGAAAATATTCTATCTATCCTATATTTGTGAGTCTAAAGTTTCATATATAGTTTATATTTTATCATAACCAAGGAAAACCATAATTATAACTATCTAGTCTTCAACTACATCAAAGACCCCAGAAGGATATAATATTACTTAAATAAACAGGAAGTATATTGTAAGCAACTTCCAAAAATCTAGAATGACAGAGACAGCTGCCTGCCTGGACAGTTACCCAAAGTTCTTCTGCAATGTTGGGGCATCCATGTTCAGCCTATAGGCCTACAGTCTCTCAGTCACTTCTTTCTGTGTCCTGTATAATGTCTGGTAGTTTCTTCTGTAAAGCAGGAACCTGAAGGACCATTTTGCCTTGCAAAGTTCAGTGGTCACCTTCCTATGGGTCTTGCATGTCCAGTCAATACAACACTTTGTCGAGTAGTCCAGGCAAGAACAGTTTCTTGTCCAAATGGCTATTTCTGCCAAGAAGAAGATAAACTCCATATGGAGTGTCTTTGACACCCATCTTTCTCTTTGAAGTAAATCAGTGCTGCCAGGAGCAGATGTGTCTCACTGTCCAGAACTCTTTAAAACATTTTAAATGTCATATTCTGTAGGTCTTTGAAGTGTTTGAAGATTACCTATCTATCTGAAATATATCTATGTATACCTAGAAAACTAAACTAACTAAAACCTTCCTTTTGTTTAGAAAGAAAAGGGCAAGTGATGGGAGAATGCCTTTCTGTATGCTGTGATTATGTGTTGCTCTGATTGGTTGATAAATAAAGCTCTTTGGCCAATGGTGAGGCAGAACAGGGTTAGGCAGGACATCCTAACTAGAGAGGAGGAAGGAGAAAGGCAAAGCAGAGGAGATGCTGCCAGCTGCCAACATGAGAAGCAAGATGTAAAGATACCAGTAAGCCACAAGCCACATGGCAAGGTATAGATTTATAGAAATGGGTTAATTTAAGATAAGATCTAGCTAGCAAGAAGTCTGAGCCATTAGGCCATACAGTTTGTAATTAATATAAGTGTCTGTGTGTTTATTTGGGTCTGAGCGGCTTCGGGACCGCAGGGCTATGGGAGCCTGGCAGGTCCAGGAAAATTTCAGCTACATTTCTCTGTGTAGTTTTGGTGCCTGTCCTGGATCTCACTCTGTAGACCAGGCTAGCCTTGAACTCACAGAGGTCCGTCTGGCTCTGCCTCCCGAGTGCTGTGATTAAAGGTATGCGCCACCACTGCCTGATATGATTTTTTTTTAAAAGGACAGTTAGACATATAAACAAACCAAGTCTGTGATACTCATTGCAAACAATTTTTTCAAATTTTTCAGCTGGCTTTATATTTAAGATTTATTTTATTCATATGTATATGTGTTTTGCCTGTACGAGTGTATGCCATGGGTGTGCAGAAGCCCCTAGAGTCTGGGAGAAAGCATTGGCTTCACCAGAACATAAGTTACAGGTGCTGGGAGCCGAACCTGGGTCCTCTGCAGGAGCAGTAATTGCTCTTAACTGCTGAGCCATCTCCTCAGCCCTGATCAGTTTACTTTAGATGATGTTCATATGTTTTTTCCATGCAAAAAACCTACCATTTTTGTGTGGTCATAATCAATAATCTTTTGTTGTTTTTAATATAGCGTTAGCCAGAGCCGACACTAGACAGAAGCTGTCATTTCCTCTGCTAATTGTGTCACTTCGCTGGTCCCATGTGTGGTGATACGTTGTGTGGTGATATACTGTGTACCCTAATAAAGCTTGCCTTGATGATCAGAGAACAGAGCTAGCCACTAGATCAGACATAGAGGTCAGGCAGTGGTGGCACACACCCTTAATCCTATCACTTGGGAGGCAGAGATCCATCTGGATCTCTGTGAGTTCAAGGCCACACTGGGAACAGAGCCAGGCAGTGGTGGCACACACCTTTAATCCCAGTACTGGGAAGCACCCACACCTTTAATCCCAGGAAGTGACAGCAGGGCGGAAAGGTATATAAGGCTGAGGACACAGGAACTAAGGCAGTTCAGCTGAGACCCTTTCGAGTGAGGACTCAGGCTTTCAGTCAGAGGATTCTGGAGTTGGTGAGGTAATAGGTGGTGGCTGTGGCTGCTCTGCTTCTCTGATCTTTCAGCTTTCACCCCAGTATCTGGCTGCAGATCTTTTATTATAAGAACATTTAACATTCGAACACCATCCATATGGTCTCTAACTGCATTGGAATTTATCTCTGAGTAACATGCTCTTAACTTCATCTCTTTACACACCTGTGTATTCTTGCATGACTTACTCAAAGACCATCTCATCCCTGTGATTTGCAGACACACACTTAAAATATACCAAATTCCCAGATGTGTGGCTGTTTGTTTCTTTTGTTTTTTTGTTTGTTTGTTTGTTAGTTTTTCTGAGATACAACCCCCTCCCTTTTCCCTGGTTATTCTTGAATTTTTGTGTCTAATTTCCCCTATTTAAAAAAAAAGCTTGTATGTTTCCTATTATTGTAGGTCATTTTAGAAAATAATTTAGGAAAGAATTGATCCTTAATGATGTTGAGTTGTTCTTTCCAAAAACACGTAATGTCTTTATATTTCTCAAGTCTGATTTCATGTATTATGGGCATACCTTTGGGGTTTTCCTTGTATAGGTTTGGGTTTTCTGTTAGGTTTATCACTAGGTGTTCAGTCTCCTTTGTTTCGATATAAAGGAGGGTCTCCCATACTGACCACTATAGCTGACTTTTGTTTGTAAATAGTTTTCCTAATATCAAACCAACCTTGCATCCCTGGAATAAACTACACTTGATGGTGTTCGGCATTTTCTTACAATAGTGTTGACTTTGTCTCCCCAATAATTGGTTGTATTTCTGAATCTAAATAAACGAGTGACATTAGTTGTGGGTTCTTAAATTCTGTATCAGGTTGCAGTCCCAGGGCAACACCATTTTATAATGAAGAATGAACATTTTCTCCTTTTTAAGTATTTATTTGTTTGTTTGTTTGTTTATGTTTGACTCTGGGGAAATCTACAGAGCATTGAAAAGCCTCAGCAATGGACTTACTGGGGCACTGTCTTCTGAGGTAGCAGCTGCTGGATGACTTTATTCCCTTGAGAGAAATTTATTTCTTAGTTCAAGTGTTAATCTTGGCTATCTGTATTTCCTTGGAAAATTATCCATTATTTCTAACTTTTCACCTGTATTTGCAAAGTCTTCAGAGTATCTCATAACCTATGCCATCCATCCATCCATTCATTCATTCATTTTGGTTTATTTGGTTCAAGACAGGGTTTCTGTGTAGCCTTAGCTGCCCTGAAACTCACTCTATGGATCAGACTGGACTCAAACTCCCAAGTGCTGGGATTAAAAGCATGCACCACCACGGCCTGACTCATTTATTTTTATTGTTTTTCCTTTCTAAAAAATTTCACTTTTTGTTTTACATACTTAGCCTTCTTTACCCCTCTTTGATCACATCAATTGGTTTGTCTGGGTGGCGGTTTCCTCCAGTATTCGGGTTTTGATGTGTCGATTCTGTTCCTGACCACCCTAGCCTCGTTAACGTTTTGTTTATGACTGCTTACTCTTTGCTTTGTTGCTCTTTTGCAAGTTTTTAGGCTTGAGTAGTTCTTTTATTACCAATAATTGTTCAATATTATTCATTGTTTAATGAATTCCACAGATTCTCATTTATACTCTAGGACTTTCCCAGAAATTCTATCGCTTGTTTGGAGCTCTCTTTTAACTAAAACTGGCTTTCTAATAAAAGTGTCTTCTAATGTTGCTTTAAAAAATAACTTACAGTTTCATCATATCATGTTTAGAATGCATCATTTGTAACAGCACTGCCATATGCATCCCCCGTGGTCATCAAGCACAAGATCAATTTTACAGATGTCCCACGAACAGTTACAAAGAAGACTTGTACCCTAATGTCACCCGGCCTCAGAAACTCAACGTGTGTTTGTGACTTCGGCTTTATTGGCCACATTATTTCATTCTCTGCTCTCATCCTTTATCCATTGAGTCCTCTATTGAGAGTGTTACATTGTTATCCTGTTACAAATGTCTTCTGTGTATGTCTCAATGCACTTTTGTAGATTTTACTTCCTAAGTGTGGTATCTATTATTTGACACATAGATTTTCATGGATGTTTTATATTCATTATGACTTCCAGCGCTCAGTACTAAAAAGAATTTGCTCTGCGTTGAAAGCTTTAGGGACCTCATTTGCTTTCTCTGACATAAGGCTTGTTCTTTCTGCTTTCTGACTGTTTGTTTCAGTTTGTCTGTTTTTGTTCATTTCTCGACATTTGAATTCATTTGTCTTTTCTCTTCATTAAAAATACATATATAGTGGAACTTGCCGTCACAATGATTTGAACTGTGCAGTTCAGTGGTGTTACACAAATTGTAATGCACACCCCACACCTCTACTATCTCAATGTTCTTCTCATCTTGTACCCATTAAATATTAACCCCTCCCCTCCCCTCCACCCCTGGGAGACGCTCTACTTTCTGTTTCTATGAGGGTGTCTGGATATGTGGACTCACACAGTTTTGTCTTCTCCAGTCTGCTTATCCCACTTACCATACTGATCTTACAGTGACCAGTGTTGCTCTAGACTACGGAACCTTCTTCCTTTTTTAAGGCTGAATAACTTACAGGTGGTATCTCCTATAAAAGGGTAATTTCTAGAACATTCCAAGAACTAAAACATAGCATAAACAAGCTGCCCAATCCAAGATTGGCAAAGGACTTGAATATACAATTCTCCAGAGAAAATATTGCAGTAGACAGCAGCTCCTAGCAAAGACACCACCACCACCAGTTATTAGGACGTGGGGATCAGAACTGCAGTATTGGTGGTGTGGGAACAAGGCTCCTTTTCACCAGCACCACCTGAGGGTGTGGAAGCTGCCCCATGATGGATGAGGAGCTGGAGATGAAGAGAAAAACATGGGGTATGAAGACCTCAGTGGCTGAAGGCAAGAGGAAGACAGCTCTGGAAATGGTCCCAGCAACTGGAGCGGAAACTCAGCACGTGGCACTTGTACTGTACAAGGAGCATCATCCCCTGAGAAATTCTCTGCAGTTCATGATCACGAAGAACCCAGAAGCAGGATTTTGTGATCACACCAGGATCCGTCTTTCAGAGAGCAGGATTCATTTGCATGTTCAGACCTGGGGTGGTCTTCCAGCTACTCGAGTAAGCCATCCCAGAACGTCTTGACGCCTCACAAATGCCGGCCAGCATGTGTCTGTCCCACGTGCCGGGTAATGAGAGAGACTATTCTTATGATGGTGTAGAACCCTGAGCTAGAGTTTCTGATTACAACACACCCTGTTCTGTAGGAAGAAGTGGTTCTAGCTGCGGACCTATGGCAAGTGTTGGAATCACACAAGGGTGTTCACTATATAAATAACTGTTCCTTCAGTTTCAACAAGGTATCATCTTTGCCACCAAGAGAGTGAACAATGGCAGATGGGGTGAAGATGCAGAACAATGGGACAGCATGCCTTGTCTGTGAGCAGGCACAACCACACAACCACAACGGGAAACAGCACTTCACCTCCTCAAGACAGTAAGGCTGGATGAGCCAGTTGTCAGACGGTGATACAATTACACCCAAAAGAATGGAGCAATCTGGAAGATGTTTTTGCACATCCGTGTTTGCAAAACCACAACTCACAACAGTTAACTGTAGGAGCAACTGGAGTCTCCATTGACAGCTTAACCAATGGGTAAAACTGGTGTATCCATGTCTTTTTAAAACCATTCAGCCTCTCTCTGAGTGTGCAGCATGTACATAGGTCTTACTTTCCAAGGAAACTATTTTGAGGATTAATTAACAAGCCTTTTCTATCAGTGACGTCTCTGATAACTGTCCACAGCCCCGTCATGATGTTACATGTGTGTTGGGTGGGTTTGCTGGGCTCCTATATGCCTGTATAAAACTGGTCAGAAATCATGCTCTCTAGAGGATGCTGGACTAGTGTCACTGAAACACGAAAGTATGAATCCCGTGCCCAGTGACAGCATCTTTCAAAGTTTTTCAGGAAAATGAAAGCCAAAATAAGCATCATTTGCAGGTTTGTGGAATTAAAAACGTTGAGAGGGAGACTGAGATGTGGATTGAACAGACAGGAAAGTATCAAAAATAAACATAGATGGAAAGACACGTGGTTCCTGTTACTTACAAGCACTCTATCACTTCATCACCAAAGGGGAGAAGAAAAGGAGGAAAGGAGAGAAGGAAGTGGGAGGGAAGAGCAGGAAAGAAGGAAGGAAGGGGGAGGAAATGTATAAAAGGAACAAATGCACGTCCCCAGCAGCACAAGGGGCAGCAGCAGACCATTTTAAGGTCCTGGCACATGGAGTCACAATCAGCGCATGCAGACCAGTAGGAGTGAGTGACCATAAAGACAAAGTCCAGCACTAACAGGGCAAGGCAGATAGACCGAGTCAGCAGAGGAGAGTAAATGGAATGATTTAAAAACAATGGGGGAAATAAGAAGCTGGGAGAATGACTAGGAAAAGGAGGAGGAAGAGGAAGAAGAGGAAGGAGGAGATGAAGAGAAGAAGGAGAAAAATGGCAGAATCAGGCAAATACAAAGTAACCAGCAGGCTGGCAGTTACAACCCCAAACATCAACAATCCTCAAATCTGATTTTTTTTTCCCTCTGACTTTAGTATCTCATTTTTCACAGCTGCACATGGGGCACTCACCAGCACACGTGGCCTTTCAGCCATGAAATTAGCAGCAAACAATTTAGATCAATTAAAACATACCAAAACCATTCTCTGGCCACAACAGAAATAAACGAGAAATCAGCGATGTAAAGAGACGTGGGGAAATTGTCTAAATATTTGCTCATTTACACAGCACGCTTCTCAATGGCCCACTGTGTAAAGAAGTCAAAAGAGGAATTTGGAAATATTTTTAATTGAATAAAAATGAAAACACATGCTGAAATTTGTGGGAGAGAAATCAGTGCTTATGAAAAGTTCCAGCAATAAATGTTACTAAGATGTTTGAGATTATTCATAGGTGTGAGAAATAGGATTGAAGACACAAAATATCAAGGTAGTGCAAGGAGGAAAACATAGTGATTGACTTAGGGCGACAGCCCAGCTGAAGTGTGGTCTCTAAGTGTGGTCGGATGAAGAGGCTCCATCACCTGGAAGCTTTGTCAGTGGTGGAAGAGGGATGGGAGAGTGAGATGCAGAAGTCAGGATGAGCAAAGGCAGGGTAGATATGGGGACATGTCCTAACAAGGACTCCTCCAATAACACAAAGCTGCCCCAGTGACAGCCTGTGGCAGTGTGGCTAGGGGAGATCTCCTCTTGGTTCTCAGCCACTATTTTATTCATAATAATGTTCTCTTTATCCTCGGACCTCAGGCTCCACATCAGAGGATTCAACCAACTGGGGATTAAAAATACACTACCCCCAAAAAATGTTCTCTGTACTGAACACTCTCTTGTCCTGATTGCGCCATCAACACAGCAAAGTATTTTCCTAACATTTATAATGTATTAGTGCTTATAAATCATCCGGATGTGCTTCCAAGTGTCAAGGGAATCACCAGGCTATACACAGTGCCACATGAACATCTTTGGGCCTGGGTACCAGTTGGCATCCAGGAACCACTCTTCTGTAAAAACTGAAGGCAGCTCATCTGCTGTTCTTTCCCTCCGACCTAAGACTTTCCACTTCCAAAACCATGGCTTTCCTCTCCTTTAGCCGGGAGAGGCTTGGTGGTGCATCTCGAGTGATGGGGTACCAGACTCTCAGGTGCTTTAGAGAGCCTAGGGGATGGCTGTTATCCAAATAAGAGTGCAGGACAGAAGCCCACAAGGCTGACACATCCCCTTGACACTAGCCATGGGAGGTAGCATTACAATTGAAAGGCAATTGACCTTGTGGTCCACACCTTCCTTCATGGAAGAGGGGCAAAGAGGCAGAGCATTCAGCTCCACCTGGAACCTTCCTTAGGCCCAGCATTGGCCATCACTGTGGCTCCCCTGCCTCCCACAGCCTGAGTCACACCTTGTAACTTTTAGAAAAAGCTAACTGGAAGCAGCAAGGGAGCTCCTAATTTAGCTTGCTCCTAAAAATTAAAAGAGAGCTGTCAGGCGGAGCTCCGGACCACCGGGTTCCTGGGTATAGGAAGGATTCTGTTCCTGCTTCCTGTCAGGGCCTGCCACCCTGGGGTGTGAGTGTCCATTGTGGAGATGGCCTCCTGTGGGAAATGGAAGACAGGCTGAATGAATGAATGAATGAGCATTCACACTGAGGGGCATGCAGAGCTCCAGGGGGCTATTTGGCTAAAGGCCAGGCAGAGACATCCCTGTGAGAACATGACAAGCCAAGAAAGCTCCGAGACTCACTGGCAAGAAGGAGAGACAACGTACCAACGGTCCCGATGCCTTTGGCCACCGCTCCACTCTGTTCCAGAATACCTGTGTGTCCTCCATGTGCCGTCAGTGTGCCTGTGAGGCGCTCACAGCCTTGTCAGAACAATCAAGAAGCAGCACGTTAGGAAAAGACAGGAGATCCCAGCACGTGGACTGAACACACACAGTCACTGCAGGCAACTACAGCATTCACTGAACAGAAGGGCTCAGATGAGGAAACCCAGCCAGCAGCAAGCCATCCTCTCCCTGAGATGCAGGGCAGGTGGCTTCCCTCAGTTCCAGCTGCCTGTTTGCCAAACTGATTCTACCCAGGAATGGCTCATAAAAGCTACTAAGCTGTTCCAACATTAAAAAAAAAAAAGTAAGCCGGGCAGTGGGTACGCACGCCTTTAATCCCAGCACTGGGGAGGCAGAACCAGGCGCATCTCTGTGAGTTCAAGGCCAGCCTGGTCTATAGAGCGAGATCCAAGACAGGCACCAAAGCTACAGAGAGAAGCCCTGTCTCGAAAAACCAAACAACAACAACAAAAGTGCAAGCATTAATGGAATGTTTGTTTCAATGGCAGGAGAGGGGATGTGGTCACAGCATAAATTTCTTACTGTGAATTGAACCCAAAGAAAGTGGGGGTGCACTCATGCAACTCTTGAGCCACTGAGATCCAGGGTGTCCACGAGACCTGGGAAGCCATCTTGCAGAGCCACCTCCAAATGGTGACAGCCTCTGTCATGGCACTGAAGTTGGGGCTGCCACCAACTTGTAGGGACCACGTGGAGTCCTGTCCACACTAGAGGCCACCAGATCCTCAGGAGATTGTTCTGTGTTCCACATTTTAATCAAACATTAGACTTATTATCTGCAACGTGGCTGGCTGATCTGTCGTGCCTGTGTCCTGGGGTAGTTCTAACAAATTCCCACATACTGTGTGGTTTAATTCATAGAAATTCATTCTCCTCTACTTCTAAGAGCCTAAAGTCTGAGATGCAAGAGTGGATGGGGCTGGTTGTCCTGGTGGACATTCTTGGTGTTCTGTGGCTTTGCACACATCACCTGACGTTTCCTCCGTCCTTGCCCAGATTTTCCATTTTTGTAAGGACATGGTCACATTAGAGTAGGGCCAAGCTTTTCCTCAACAGCCTCATTCTAACCTATTCTATCTGCAAAGACCCTGTTTCCATGAGGGCGCATCGTGGATTATACAGTCAGTGTCCACGCTCTTCGGCCACTGTGGTTTTCTCATTCTTCTCACGGGGTCTTAGAAGTTGGATTTTTTTTTTTAATTGTTGTTGTTTTGTGTTGCTACAGATCAAATCTAGAGCTTCACTGATGCTAGGCCAGGGCTCTACCAGCAAGCTGAATCCTCAGCCTGAGTTGTTTCTGAAGTTGAGAAAAAGTCCCGCTGTGCTGCTTTATCATGGTATATTTTTTCCCACAGAAAAGAAGAGTTCAAGCAGTGATAATTTTGGGAAAGTGTCTGTTCTGGACAGAATCCTTCAAAACATAGGAAGACCTGAAGGTGGCCTGGATCTAACAGGCAAGTGGCCCCTAACATGCAGGTCCCCTGCTGGACTGGGGTGAAGTAAGAATGTCACTTGCCACGGAGGCTCTTCTTAGCAGCTCTTGGATGAGCTGGAGCTTTGCAGGGGTATTTGACGGGACAAGTCCAAATTAAGGGGTCCTAGGCCAAGTCATTGAAGGACTCCCTCCTCAACCAAATTGAAAGTGTGGTTCTCCCTTTCCCCGAAACAGTTAAGACCTCGAAGTGATTGTCACTCATACCATGGTCCCAACCACCATGCATGAAGGCCTCTCCCACTCATGACCAGGACATTTTTTAGGCCTTCTCCTCATTTGGGGAGGAGACCTCCCTTGCAGACTGAGTTCTTCCACCCCTCACCCTAACAGAGCCTCATCTCACCTCACCCCTGCGGCTCTGCCTCTTTCGCATTTCCCATGTGGACTGAGAGGAATTGACTTGATCCCAGGAGTGACATCTCAGTAAGAACACAGGCTCTGAAGTAGGCCCAGCCTGGGTTTGAATCCCAGCTTGGCCATGATAAGGACCTTACATAGATCTCGGCCAGTGGGCCAAGCCCTGAGCTGAAGCTCTGGATACTCAATGTGGTGCAACTTCAGCTCCCTCCTGGGTGTCAAGATGGAGTTTAGTGATGTTGCAAGGCATGAGCCAGAGCCTGGCTCCAGGGTAGCTCTCAGGACCCATCTGCTTGTTCCTAGGGGAGGGCCACATCTGGTAACAGCCAGAGGGAGGTGCTGAGGGTTGGTAGATACCCAAAGACCCACTTTACCGACTCCACAAACCAAGAGACTCTCTTGGTCTTGGTCAGTTACCATGGGGTCTGTGGGGCCCCTTCCCTTATACCAGTGTCTCTGGGGCTCATTTGGACTTTGCAACAGCCTTGGAGGGACTTGATGTCTCCACCAGCCATTTCCACCACAACAAGCCTTCCTCCAGCTCCATAAACATCATCCTTGATAAAGGGTACCACAGGACCCCAAAGTCACAAGTGTCTGTCCAAAAGGTACTTCCTTCCAGCATAAGGACCCATAACCAGTGGGGACCCTCAGTCTGGCTACTGGCCAAGAATAGCTGAATGGCAGGCAGGGAGGATGGCCATCTGGTCACTGTACATCCCTGAGAGCCTCATAGTGACCCCTAGAAGAGTATAAAGTTTCTGATGCTACAAGTAGAGACCCTGCCTGTCCAGAAATTTTTTCCTGCACCTGGCCACGCACACGGAAAGCTTGGGCTGTTTGTTCTCAACCTTGCTCAGGAGCCATGGGGTGTGGAGCGGCAGGAATGACAGGCGTGCCACAGCTTCTCAGGGAAATCTCCTCTCTCCACACAGAGAGCATCTTCTAGGAGGAGGAGAGGATCAAGCCCAGGAGAACGGCACGGCGCAGGTGCTCCTGAGCTCGTTAGAAAGGCATGGAGCCACTGGTGAGCTCCATACCACCTGTCCTTAGGAACACACACACTCTTTGTTATCCATTCATAAAAGAAAATTGTTTTTTCCATGTAACCCTAACTTGAGTTATTTAGGTGTTAAAGGGTACAGGTTTTGCAGGGTTCTGCCTTGTTTATAAGATACCACAGACTGTCTTCTCCCTTTCCACATCCTGTGCTCTAATCACACCAGATCCTGTATTATCGCTATCTTCAAGGGGAGAACATCCTTCCGCCTCATCCATCTCCTCTCCACAAAGATGCCAAAACCAGTGCATAATGTTGCATCTCAGTGTCATTAAGACTTGGATGTTCTCAGGCATCCTCTGAGCGCTGTAGAGATACATAACTGCTCCTCTTGGGGACAGTCACATATAGTTAAACACTGAATCCATGAGCAGAAGCAAAGATATTAGTATCAGCTAGCAAAATGAAAGGGATGAGCTGGCCGTGGGTAGTCAGTGTAAAATGTGCCCCTGAAGGGTGAAAAGCCTTCACTGGCCCCAGACCTGACTGGACAGCTCTCCCTCAAGGAGAGAGTGTCACACAGTCATACAGACATGGTGGCCACATGGGCACTGCTACCCTAGATTATGAACTGCAGCTGGAGAGACCTCTCGTCACAAACCACGGTCTGGGGAAGACACTGAAAAATATGATGGCAGGTTTGTTTTAAAAATGTCCTTCATGGACACTTGGAGCAGACTTTCCCACCTGGAGCATGAAAAGTGAGTTCTGCAGGTGCATATACTGTCTGACCAAGGCAGTCGCGTAGTTTATTAATCACACAGTTAAGCACTGATTGCTTGTCTGTCTGCCTGTCACCGAGGGAGGTCTGTCAAAGTTCACAGAGAAGTTCCCCCCTTAGTTCTGCCAACTGTCAAGTCTTACAGTGAGCAGCGTGGTTTATCTCCCGGGGGGATTTAAGCCTTTAGTGCTACATAATGCCCCTCCTCTCTCTCTCTCTCTCTCTCTCCTCTCTCTCTCTCTCTCTCTCTCTCTCTCTCTCTCTCTCTCTCTCTCTCTCTAATGTTTCCTATCATCTGTCAGCCTCTTCTCTGTAGCATATTCAAGGTGTGTGTTTTTCGGTGATGTATAGGACCCTTTGGCTTGAAGCAGGACTACCCAGACCCTTCATATTTC
>CABHPH010156351.1:48051-58907 GCA_902168325.1 Peromyscus nudipes
CTCTCTCTCTCTCTCTCTCTCTCTCTCTCTCTCTCTCTCTCTCTCTAATGTTTCCTATCATCTGTCAGCCTCTTCTCTGTAGCATATTCAAGGTGTGTGTTTTTCGGTGATGTATAGGACCCTTTGGCTTGAAGCAGGACTACCCAGACCCTTCATATTTCATGTGAGCCCATTCCGGATGAGTTTGTTTTAACTGCTTGTCATTTGTATCACACACCTGAATTTTCCCTTCATTCATCTCACTTTGATGAGGCAAGCATTTTTATTCCATTTCCCTTCATTACATTGTTAATTATATATTTTATCATTATTTTGAAGGTTGTGTAAGAGAATATAATGTGCATCCCCGACTCACTATAATCTAACACAACCTTCAAAAATACTGATAAAATATATAATTAACAATGTAATGAAGGATATGTGCAAACAGAACACTTAACTCCCGTTAATAATTGTTTTGCATCATTTTCTCACATTTCAGCAATGCATATATTTTAAATACCAAAGAATTATTCGTCTATGCACTTCATAGTCTTGTAGATTTACCCACAGGCCAGGCTTTCCTTCCCCGTTGCTCTGCCACACACACATTCAACACTTGTGAGTAGTGCGTATCCCTGCAACCAAGTGATCCCTTTAGCATTTACTGTGGGTCCACCAGGAAGATTTTCAAGAGTTTCGGTGCCCGGAAGCGTTTGTTTTATCTTCACTTTCTGAGTAATGTTTCCACTGGGTGCAGATACAGGTGTGGTCTGCAGTGGTTCCCATCACTACCCGAATCCCACCGTGTCTCTCACACAGTCTGCCGTCACAGCCGAGTTAGACGCCTGTGGCAGCAGGGGTCCTCTGTCCTTTTCGGCTCTTCATTTTCATCCCAGCTCATTCCCACGCTGAGGCTGGTGTGTCCACTGTCCTCCTCCTGCACAGGGTATGTGTCCATATTTGGGTCTTGGCCTCTAGGTCACCCGTTTCTGCTCGTCTTCACTCAGGATGACCACTAGGGACATCCTCAGAAAACGTGGAAAGGCAGATTGGGTGGCAGATATCACTTCACACATACTTTCTTTGGGGACCTTTGCACCTGGAATCCCGAGCTCGAACAGGCTTGAATCACATTCCTCCCTGCCTAGGGAAGTACTGCTGGCCCCCGAGCACTTGGGCACTGAGCTAGCAAACGCCTCAGGCCACGGTGGGCCCCGCACCAAGCCTACATCAGTAAACTCCCCTCCTCTCTGAGTCCTGACCCTCGTATTTTGTCTTGGTAGTTTCCTAATGTGTGTGGATAGATAGACAGACAGACAGATTCTGTTTTCAGCAGAATAGTCAGCTACAAACCAGCCCACCATTCCAGAAATGGAACTCTAGATACCCAGAAGCTCAGATAATACAGACAAATAATGAAAGAAAAAAATTAAAGGACAACTCATGAGACCTGGCTATTTCTACACCTACTGGGTGGGTGGGGCATGCTGAGAGAAGAGACTCCATCTTGTACGTGATGTTCTTTTTTATCTGGCTTACACCAGGAAGCACGGAATTACTCCCTAAAGGGGAAGAGATTTCCCATGGGTCGTTCACTGATTACGGGCCATGGACCAAGAGCTCCTTTGTAGAGCAGGCATCATCCTGAAGCATCCTGAGACTGTGATGGCTGGAATGCCAGCCAGATGTGCTGTAGGGCTCACTTGGTATGCCCAGGGGAAGAAGGGAAGGAGACCCTCACCCACGCTGCTGCAGGTCAAGCTGACCGGATGGGGAGGACTGAACAGGACGGGAAATGGCAGTTCAGAGCAGTGGAGGACCTGGCATTTGCTGGGAATTTGTCAGTGACTACTGACATCCCCCAGGAATGATGGTGGGTGCCGTGAGGAAGCAGAGAGCGAGCTTCTCTCCTGCTCTGGTGCAAAACAAGTGATTCCCAGGCACCTTACATCAAAAGGCATAGTGTCATGTGTCATTAGTTTAAAATCTGTGAACAGATTTTGATGGGCTCTTTTTGGTTTTTTGAGACAGGCTTTCTCTGTGTAAAAGTTTTGGCTGTCCTGGATCTCAACTCTGTAGACCAGGCCGGCCTTGAACTCACAGAGATCCGCCTGCCTCTGCCTCCAGAGTGCTGGGATTAAAGGCATGCACCACCATTGCCTGGCTTAGCCGGCTGTTTTTTAAGGCAACAAAACAACTGGCTGAGAACTGAGCTACAAAGCAGAGCACAGACACTGTATGATTTACTTACGACGTGTTCCATCTCCCAAACCATTCTTAACCAGGGGATGATCAGCCGTCTCCTGCACAGCACAGCTGAGCAGCACAGGGCACAGCATGGAAGGCTTTTATATCAGGGTCCCATGGTCCCTGTGTCCCTAGAGAGGTATACTGTGTATTACCATTCTGGAAAAATATCAAAACTCAAGATACAGTTCTCGCTGGATGTGTATCATAAACCCAAAACACTGTAAGTCCCAAACCATCAGTATGTGTAAATTTGCTAATTAAAGCTTCTCCCCAATGACACGCAGATACAATCGCGTTTCCAAGGCTAAGCGCCAACTCTCCCTGCCAGTCAAGCCTCACTCACAATGCTTTGATGCCCACACTCACTTACCACACGTGCACATAGCAATTCCTTTGCAAACCAAGCGTCCAGGCTGTACGGGCACCAGCTTTCCCGGGTCTGTTGAGCATCACTGATGATTACAGGTCTGGGTGGTTTTCCACATCTTCACGGTTGTGATGGTTAATCTTTGTCAGCTTGACTGGATTGAGAGTCACCATGGAAACACATCTCTGGATATGTCTGTGAGGGGGTTTCCAGAAAAGCCTGCACGAAAGAAGCAAGACTGACTCTAAATGTGGGTGGTGCCATCCCATGGGATGGAGGCCTGGACTGAATAGAAGGCGGTGGACTAAACACCAGCGTTCATGGCTCTCTGGATGCCGTGTGACCAGAAGCTTCATGATCCTGCCACCATACCTTCCCCACCATGATGACAGGTCACACCAGTGGTCCCAGGTTCCCACCAGTACCTGTGGAATGCACAGATATCTTTTGTGAGGCCTGGGAGGACCAGCCTCTCTAAAGAAGACTGCTGCTTGGGGTGGGTGGGTGAGTCCTGTATCCCGGTTACCCTCACCCTCTTAAACTTCAAGTTTTTCATGTTCTGGAGTTTGGGTTTCTCCAGTGACCTGCACTGGAAACAGCCTCCACAGAGATAAATCCATCTGTGGGGCAGGGTGGGGATGGGAGGCATTCTGTTCCTGGCTCTCACTGAAGTGCTCACGACCTCTTTCTGGGAGGACCCTTCTCATTGTGCTCCCAACCCTCCCTCTTTCAGGGCTAAAAGACTCGCGCAAGGGCACCCCACCCAAGCAGGCTTCTTTCAGTCTGGCTGGACACACACCCCATATATGTGTGCATGCACACATTAGTGTGCACACCCCCGCCTGCATATTCTGTGCCTTGTGCCATGAACGGACCCCACTGTGCTCCCTGCAGTGACACATTCTGGACACACCCTCCCAGACTTCCCAGGAGGCCAGCACCCACAAATCCTGTGTGGCCCAAATAAGGGCAGCCTTGGTATGACACTGTTTCCTGTTCTCACAAACACACCCTATTCAGAGCCAGGCCCAGGATAAGCACTCTGAAAGGGCCAGGTAGAGGTCATGTTGCACTCTGCAGCTCAGCTCTGGGATTACAAAGCAAACAACTGTGAGAAGGACATAAAGATGAGCATGCCTGTGTCTGATGGGCTCTATTTAGGCACACTGGGGCAGGGGGTGGGGGATCTGCAGGCTTGGCCAGCTCTAACACAGATTCCATGAACTTGTTCAGATAGAGGAAGTGCCTAGATCTGTGTAGAAACGTTAACCTGTGTGTTTCTGCAACACTTCAAATGTGTGGGTCTTCAGAGCAGATGTTTTAGTAGTGTGCAATTTTAATTCATATCTAAGTAGCCAACATGGGTTGCTCACCAGCTGCTATGAACTGATGTTTTGGGGGTGCCAGGGGCTTACCTGTGCTAAACATGCTACTAGGCTGATTGGTTGACTGTGGAGAGCTAGAATGTTACAGGTTGGGAGCCAAATTATCTTTACCCTTAACTGTCCACTTGTGTGTCTGATGTAATACCCATGTGACTATTAGGTAAATCCTCTTGGAACAGAGTGACCCCTGGATTCCACCAATTCAAAGGCTAATAATGTCATCAGATAGCATCTGAGGCCTATGATAGAAACTCCCCCACTTCCTGTAACCCACCTACCAATGCTCCCACCAATATATTTTAAATTTTTTATTATTAATAATTTTATTTTAAGTGTATGGGTATTTATGCTTGCATGTATGTCTATGAATCATGTGTATGCCAGAAGAGTGTGCCAAATCCCTTGGAACTGGAGTTACAGACTGTTGTGAGCTGCCAGCTAGATACTTGGATTCAAACCCAGGTCCTCTGGAAGAGTAACAAGTGCTCTTAACCTCTGAGCCATCTCTCCAGCCCCTGCCCCCACTACTGTATTTCTGAGTGTCTTAATTTATTATTTTCTTAGTCCTAGTTAAGGTGACGATTGCTGTGATGAAACATGAGAAAAAGCAGCATGGGGAGGAAAGGGTTTATCTGGCTTACAGATCTACAGTCCATTGAGAGAAGTCAGGGCAGGAACTCAAACAGGGCAGGAACCTGGAGGCAGGAGCTGATGCAGCGGCCATGGAGGGTGCCGCTTACTGACTTGTTCCTCATGGCTTGCTCAGCCTGCTTTCTTATAGAACCCAGGACCACTATAGGTGGGGGGGACCCAGGGGGAGCCCACCCACAAAGGCCCTGGGCCCTGGGTTTGAGTCCAAGTATCCAGCTGTGGATCACTAAGAAAATGCCCTACAGGCTTGCCTACAGCACCATCTTACGGAGACATTTTGAAGTTCCCTCCTCTCGGGTGACTTTAGTTAGAGGCAAGTGACATAAACCAGCCACACACCTGACCTCCTGTCAGCGTGACACAAGCCCATCTCTGTTGAACCACAACATTTCCTCTTGTGTTCATCCCCAGATCTCACACTGTAATACATTTTACAGACTTTAAAAGTCCAACAGCTTTACAAATCAACCACTCTAATAGTTATCTCTTTAAAAATATCTAGTCTCTTTAAAATCAAGTGCTGTATAACTCCAAAATCTTTTTTTTAAAGTTTGAAATCTTTTAACTGTGGGCTCCTGTCAAATCAAAAATTACTTTCCTACTTCAAGAGAGAACCAGGGCACAGTCACTATCTGAACAAAGACAAACCAAACTCTAACAGTGTAAATAACTCAATGCCCAGTACCTGGGAATCTCTATCTCTGGACTTCTCCAAAGGGCCTGGGTCACTTCTCCAGTTCCGCCCTCTGCAGCACACACAGCTCGTCTTTGAGGCTCCAGCTGACTCTACTCCTGCTGCTGTTCTCGGTGGTCATCCATGGTCCTGGCATCTCCAAAACTGGTGTCTTCTGCTGCAACTGGGCTGCACTTTCACCAATAGCTTCTCCTGGGTTCTCTTCATGGTACCAAGACTCAACTTTTCTCCATGACCCTTAGAATCCTGGGGCTTCAACTGCCTGTCCAGCTGCAATAGCCTCTTGTAGCTTTTTATGTGACCAAGCCTCAGCTGCTCTTCACAATCCCTTTATGCCTTCCAAACCAGAACCAGTTCCGGCTGCCAGCACGAAGTACCACCTTAGCTGCCTCTGGAACACAGCTTCTGAGTGCTGACTCAGGAGACACTTCCCAGAAGACTTCACCAACAATGCTGGTCTCTTCTTAATGACCACCAAATTCTCAGCTCCAGCCGACCAGCATCTACTGTCTGTGAAAAGCATGGGTTTTACTTCAGTGGTTCTGGTCTCTTGTTATTCACAGCTGATTCTTCAGTCCCAGCTGACCAGAACCACAGATTCCTCACACAAAAGGCCCAGTAGAGTCTTTGCTTCTCTCTGAAACTTCACAAGCCAGGCCTCCATCTACATTGCTCTGAACATTCCTATCTTCCAAGCTCTTACAGGACAGCTCACTGAGCTCTTACTACCCAGTGGTTATTCTAGCCCAAAGTTCCAAAGTCCTTCCACAATCCTTCCCCAAACAACATGGTCAGGATAGTACAGAAACATCCCACTATCCTGGTACCAATTTCTGTCCTAGTTAGGGATATTATTGCTGTGATAAAACATCATAACCAAAAGCAAGTTGGGGAAGAAAGAGTTTATTTGGCTTACATATCCAGTCACCGTCTATTGAGGGAAGCTAAGGCAGGAACTGAAACTGGGCAGGAACCTGGAGGCAGGAGCTGATGCAGCAGCCATGGAGGGGTGCTGCTTACTGGCTTGCTCATCATGGCTTGCTCAGCCTGCTTTCTTACAGAACCCAAGACCTCCAACTCAGGGGTGGCCCCACCCACCTACAGTGGCCTGGGCCCTCCTCCATGGTTCACTAAGAAAATGCCCTACAGGCTTGCCTACAGTCCCATTTTATGGAGGTATTTTTCAACTGTGGTTCCTTCCTCTCAGATATCATTAGCTTGTGTCAAGTTGACATAAAACTAGCCAGCACACTTAATTTCAATATTAAATATACGTGTGTGTGTGTGTGTGTGTGTGTGTGTGTGTGTGTGTGTATAGGTCTGTCTGTGGGTTTGTACATGTGAGTAGAGTGCACACAGAGGAAGGTCATTGAATCCCCAGGAGCTGGAGTTGCAGACAGTTGTGAGTCACCTGATGGGGATGCTGGGAACCGATCCTGGGTTCTCTGCAAGAGCAGTGTACATCTTAACTGCTGAACCATCTCCCCAGTCCCCATTCTGTTTCTACAAAAACTTCATGAATCGGTCACCATGTTGGAAGGTGGTGCTTGGGGCCTCCTGGTCCACGGCCCACGCATGTTCAGCTACAGAAGAAGCCCTTTGCCCTTTGACTGGGAGCTTCACTTTTGGTGTCCACACTGCCCAGCATCTCTAAGCAGGGGCTGTGCCCCACAGGGTCCCACGGCTCTCCCGGGACACGTGCCATTTCCACCGCACCAGATGTTTTCCAGTTGTGTCTCCCATCCTTAGAACTTCCCTAACAGCGGAAGTAGCCACACCATTTCCTGTGGAGAAAATTTTCATCTGCGTCTCAAAGACTGGAAGCGTCAGGCTAGTGAGACATTTTAAAAAGCCATCCTGTTCAAAGCGGCTGACTACTTGTAAGAACTGCTTGTAGTTGAAGTTCCCACGTGACACTGATCAGCTCAGTTGCAGTCACTGGCAATGGAGCATTACAGAGTGGTTCAGCAGTCCTGTAACACACTTGCCCCATAGGCAAACATGGGCCTCGGGCAGGTGGATAGACAAGGTGTGGCTGGGAAGGGACCTCAAGGCAGCCCCAGCTCCCCCCACGGCGGGGCCTGCATGCCTGGCCAACATGGTGACCTTTGAGCAGAGTCTGTCATTCCTCAGGACTGGAAGTGATGGCTGCGGCCGTGAGAACTTACAGGGACTGAGAAATAGAAGTGACAGGTTTGAAGACACAGTTGTCACAACCAGTAGGGAAACTGGCCGGCTGGCTCAATGATTGTTGAGACCAGCAGGTCAGACGTGGGGGACATGAACGGCCAGGCTGCAGGCTCAGAAAAGAGTCTCTGCTACAAACATAGAAAGGAGGCCATCCCCTCCCCGAGGATGACAGCCTTTCCCTCTGCTTCGATGTCTAGTACATTGTTAACTTGGGGACATCCAATTGGGATCAGAAGAAATACGTGGATGCTGTGGGCTAACCATGCTGGCACGTGAGCCATCACACGGCCCTGCTGTCCACAGCCCTGGTCAAGTCACAGTCACCTGAGACACAGGCATGGCCTGCTTCTGATCCAGGCTCTGCCCTTGTCCAGAACCACAACTACTGTCCTGCACTGCCTCCCCATGGAGCCTCCGAAAATAGCAGCCACCTTGCCAATCAGGGAAGTCCTATTCAACAGGAGGCCACTAGAGGGCCACTGCTCACCAGGTCCTCTCAGTCCCACATGCCACCTGAATGCTCTTCATCCCTGACAGGAATCCTGGGGCGTCCAGCATTTTTGTTCCCCAGCAGCCATCAAGGAGACCCTGTTTGGTCCACAGCATGGCTCCCCAGCCCCCATCTCACTGAGTCTGCACCAAAGCCCACAAGGGCACAGCTGACCCTGCAAGACTTTTAAGGACTCGGGGTTTGTCTGGTGTGTGGGTAGACCTGGTTTGAGACCTTCCCCTTCCCACCCACCAAGAGACGCTCCCTGGGGGAAGGGACAAGAACAACAGGTTGCTGCCCTGTGGTCTTCAGGTGCATCTAAGGGTCACACGATGGGAGGAGTCACCAAGGATGTCCCCATGCCACTGTTCCTCTAGCTCTGGACACAGTACCAGATCAAACCACGAGACGTGAGACCAGCGTGGTCTTGAGGAAGGAGAATGGGAGGGGATGGAGAACCTGGGAGCAGCACAGGGAAGCTGTAAGAGCTAGGTGTCCCATGGACAACCTATAATGACATTTTCATTGCCTGGGAGAATGCTGTCTCATCCCAGCACAGAACCTGTACTATGGGGACAGCCCCAGGGTGGAACATCAAGACTTGAGTACCATATTCAGTGTGTCTTCTCACTGCTGACTGGGGACGCTGTCCAACACTCAGAAACTTCAGTAGGGGCCATGGAGGGGTCCCCCAAGGGTAGCACTGACCCCTCGGACTCGCTCAAAGGGAAAGAGGTAGTTCTGGTCTCACCCTGATAATCTGTAACCTCGGAGCTCTCAGCAAGGATGCACAGAACTGAGGCAGCTCTGAGGTTTTCCCCAGAAACCTAGTCAGTCAGCTGCCAGTTCCAGAGGTACTCATGGAAGAGGTAGGACTCCTCGTCACTCACACAGCAGTCAAAGGCACCCGACTCCATGCTGCAGAGGATACCACTTCTCCAAGACATCCTTAACAGGAAGTCACTGTCTCACCCCCTCAACAATGGGTGTGGTTGGACGGCGTGGAGGACATGTTGACAGGTGTGCTGAACTGGTCGGAACACAGCCAAGGGGAGCCAGGTGCTCCATGAGCAAACTGACAGGGCCTTCAAGTTACCTCCATCTGCACGGACAACCCCAGGTCCATCCTCACTACATGCTTCCTCCTGGGGTGTGTACCTGCCGATGACCCCTCACATCCACCCTGCTCTCAACTCCCCTAGTTGTCCCTGCAGCCCGGCTCTGGGTGCCAGCTGAACCCAGTAGCTGACGCCCCTGCACCCTTCAGTGGCAGACGATGGGGTGGCCGTGCTGGAGGGCTCCTGGTCCACTTGGCATTTATCACTGTGTCTGCTGCACGCTACAGGTGCCATGAGGAAAGCCACTGTGGAGACTCCTCCAGGATTTGGGGGTACGCCTCATCGGCTAGTTCTCATTCCAGGAATCAATCCCACAGCTGGGCCCCCATTCCTGCTACTTTCCCTACATGTCCCTGCACACACGTGATCACCACAGGACCTACACACCAGTCCCACACCTTCCATCACAACTCGAGCCCCTCCCAGGTCGGGCATAGCACATTCTTACTTCCCAGCAGATGGGGGCTTGGATTTAAGGTTTGGGTAGTTCTGTTACCTTCAGGTCAGTGGCTAATAGTCTTCACGTACACATGAAAATGTCGAAGTGAAAAATCGGTGAGTCATAGTAGAAATCTGCTAATGTGCTATTCTAGTGAAAGAATGCTGGTGTGCCCCAGCCTGTCCACTTAGATGCTCGTTAGCGTGTTAAAGATAGTTAGGCTGCACACATGCAACTCAGGCCAGCACTGCAGTAAGGGAGCAGCTGAGAGGAGATTGTAGGCTTCCTGCTGCTTTCAGGTCCCGCAGGCCGACCCAGGCTGTGGAGACCCTATCCTAACCCTGCCTGCGCACTGACCTCTGAAAACGGGGGCCAGCCGCAGAGTGGGACTGTGTCTGCTACCCTCATTCAGTGAGGGTCCATGAGTTTGAACAGCATCCTTCTCAGGAGGGTCTACTCTGAGCCCTGGGTTTCCACAGGACTTCCTTCATCATCTTGGCCCCCAAGCTCATCAGAGTGAAGATTTCCCTCAGAGTCAGAGAAAGCTCCATAGCAACAGGTGTTAGCTTGGGGTTAGAGACAAGGGCAACTGTTTAAAACGTCGTCTCCTCAGCTGAGCCACACTGCTCACCGCTGTCTGCTCAACACGAGGTATCTGTGGGGATGAGACCCCCAGGATCCCCGAGGAGCTTCTCCATCCGCAGGACCGGCACCACCTCTCGTCATCCTTCAATACTCGATGGGGATATTGACACTGTGCGCTTCGGGGCCTTGTTCTATTTTTAAATGCTTGATTTGTGCCTTTTCACTTGGATCTTATTCAACTAAAACTGTACTGTGTGCTCAGCTGAGGACGAGTAAACATTGCCTGGGGCTGTGGCAATGTGTTTGCACAGACCTCAATTACAAAATTAACAGGGCAGATTTTACTGTCTGTTGAGCCGAAGAGATGACAATCAAAACCCCTAATGAAGGGAGACATGAGAAATAAGACCTCAGGACAATACTCAAAAGAATGGCTTGTTTATTTATCAAATTTGATTTACTAGCCAGCTGTGTGACTTCCGTTTAGAATTCACCAGAGAGAAGGGCCTTGCTCCGGAGCAGCAAAAGCCCCAGACTGAGAGCGGGGAGCAGGCAGGAGAGGGAGGGGAGGGGAGGGCAGGACAATGACTGGATGAGTCTCCACTGGTCGTATTGCCCCGGTCCAAAGTTTCACATGAGATCTAAGCACTGAACAGGTAGGTCTTCTGCCTGACGTGAACTTGGGGTCATGGGATTGGCAGAGGT
>CABHPH010156352.1:0-40242 GCA_902168325.1 Peromyscus nudipes
AGACATGGTTGGGCATTATCTGAAATAAACTGTTGTTGCTGTTTTTGTTTTTTTCCCTTAAGTAAAAAAGACTAAATGCCTAATTTTGTCTTTTAGTCTCCATAAAGTTTTACTGTCATTTTAAGTTTAAATCTTAAACCACCTCTTGTTTTCAGTTGCAGTTTAGAGCCCAGAGTTTAATCCTTCATTTTGTATAGTTACTCACAAAACAACAGTATGATTTCAACAGTGGTGTCAGGTAGAAATTGATAAGATCAAGGGTTCTTTTGCATGTGTGAGTACGCACATGTCATGGTGTCCTGTGAGCCTGTGATGATCAAGACAGCTTGAAGGGTTCTCTTCCTCTACTGTGTGGGTCATAAGGTTTCAGCTGAAGTCATCAGGCTCAGTAGGAAGCACCTTTTACCCACTAAGCTATTTTGCCTGCTCTCAACTGTTTTACTTTATGATAGTATTTTACAGCAACTTCATTGCTGAGACAGTGAAGACTGTAAAATGAGTTATGTAAAATGTGATTAGTAAGGCAGTGGTTCTGAAATGATAATGGAAAAACCTGTGTGTTACTGGAGAATTTCTCTCCAGCTCCCAAGTCCCGCCAGTCCCAGAACCCACTTATAAAATAAACACACAGACGCTTACATTATTTAAACTGCTTGGCCATTAGCTCAGGCCTATCATTGTCTAGCTCTTACTCTTATATTTAGCCCATTTCTATTAATCTCTACTTTGCCACGTGGCTCGTGGCTTACCGGTACTTTACATCTTCCTTCTCCTCGCGGCGGCTCCAGACAGTCTCCTCTCTCACCTTCCTGTTCCCTCACCTGTTTTCTTGGATCGTGATATAATCTTGGTGGGTGAGTAGGTATTTTCCTCACAGAATAGAATTGACCTGCAAAATAATAGATTTTTGGCAAAAATGGAAATTGTGTGTCATTTGAAATCTTAAGTTATAACAGATGGCTTAAAAACCACAGGTCCTTGGGATTTCTTACAAGGGTTTTGTTTTTTAATTTGTTTTGGCAAAGCTTGGAGGCATGTAATTGCCAAAGTAGCATCAATTTGTTGCAAACAAACATCAATTTGTTCCAGTCAATGGCAAACATGTTTGTTCTGTGCTTGGGGATTTTTGTTTAGTATTTGAAAGTTGTTTTTGTTTGATTGTTTGGTTTGTTTTTAGTATTTGAAAGTTTTATACATTTATCATAAATACCCACTCATTCTTCCCCCTAATGCCCCACACCCTTGTGTGCTCCCTGTCCCTCAGTCCCCTTTTTTTGTTAATAACTCAGAGTCCATATGTGCATGGATATATGTCCCTGATGGAGAGTGGCTCCCTCAGCTGCCATCAACTACAAACAATTTCTAGGAGAGTGGGACCTCAGAGGTCCCTCCATTCTGGAGTTTTGACTGGATGTGCAGGTAGTCACATGCTGTGAGTGGATGTGTGTAGCAGCCATGTTCAGAAGTCAATTCACAGCACTCTTTCCTACAGTTCTTTGCACACTCCGTCAAGTTCCTTGAGCTTTGGATGCTGGGAGTTGCTATAGATGACTCGTCCACAGCTGAGCACTCAGTCACTTAGACAGTACTTTAGCCAGTTATGAGTCTGCAGCAGCCACTACCCACTGCAAAAGAAGCCTCTCAGCTGGGCAGTGGTGGCGCACGCCTTTAATCCCAGCACTCAGGAGGCAGAAGCAGGCGGATCTCTGTGAGTTTGAGGCCAGCCTGGTCTACAGAGCGAGATCCAGGAAAAGCACAAAGCTACACAGGGAAACCGTCTCAAAAAACCAAAGGGGGGGGGAAAAAAGCCCCTCTGACCAAAGGTGAAAGCAACGTTAGGCCATGGGTATTGATATACATATTTGGAAGTTGACATTTTAGCAAAACAACATTTTATTCCCTAGGGTTTATGATCTTCTAAGTTAAAAGCTTTATAATGCCAAATACGAAAAACTTCTGAGGCACAGACCATATCCAATCAGAAAGCACTTGGTTACCTTCATAACCTTCATGTAACACCTGTCCACAAGTCAGTATTGTAGCATTCAGGGTCTAGCATCAAATAAGAGCAGCAGCCTGCTCAACACCTTCTGGCACTATGTAAGTTAGCTAGGAGGGAAAATATCCTGGCCAGTTCAGAGTTGATTTCTGTATGTCCTGAGCAAGTGTTTTGCAGTGGGCAGTGAAGAGCAATGGCAACAGTTTATTTGGGGTGCCTCTGGGCCTACCACACCAATAACTCTAGATCCCGTACTTGGCACTGAGATTTTCATTTGAATATGCCTTCTGGAAGCAACAGCATCTACTCAGTTTTGTCCAAGTTCCTTTCTATGTTAGCTTACAACTTAACTGATTTCCATAATCTTCGTGTATTCTTAGTTTTGGTTAGCAACCCTCCTACCCTCCTTACACCGATCACTCTATGTTTATGTAGTCCCAAGAATCCCCTCTCCCCCTTTTTCCTGTAACCTGTTTCTACTGCCCCCTCTAATGGAGCTTTTTTCTTTGACTAGAGAAGATCCTGGGTTTCCATACAGCTTTGCCATGTCCTCTTCCCCTTGGTTGAGTCTTCTGCCCGCCATATTCCCCACCCCCTCCATGTTTGAACCTTTCCACCACCTCTCTACTTTGATTTTACCTGTGTTTTACTAGCCCCTCCCTTAAGCATCCAGTCCCAATGGCTCATTTCCAGTTTCCTGGCTTCCACATGTACTCCAGGTTAAACATTAAAAAAATAAATAAAACCAAAACTAGGATCCACGTATAAGAGGAAACATGGCTTTTGTCTTACTTTCCCCGAGTAACTACTTTCATTTTGCTAGTTCCCTTACTGCAAATTTCATAATTTTTCTATACTACTGAGTACTACTTAATCATTCATCAGTTGATATCTTGGTGGTGCCATTTCCTGGCTACTATGAATTGGGCATCATTCAGAACTGCCAAGATCAAGATATAAATGACAACAAATGCTTTCAAAGACACTGTTAAGTGTAAACTAGTAGAGCCACTCTGGAAATCAGTCTGGGGGTTTCACAAAGCTGGACAGAACTACCATGGCCCAACTATATCATTCCTGAGCATATTCCAGCAGCACTTCACATCCTACTGAAGAGAAATGCATCCATAATTGCCTTTACCTTTTTTTTTTTTTGATTTATGTATACATTGTTATGCCTGCATGTGTGCCTGCATGCCAGAAGAGGGCACCAGGTTTCAATCTTATTGTAGATGGTTGTGAGCCACCATGTAGTTGCTGGGAACTGAACTCAGAACCTCTAGAAGAGCAGCCAACCCTCTTTCTTTAACTGCTGAGCCATCTCTCCAGCCTTTACCTATTTTTAATGAAGGCTAGAGAGATTGCTCAGCAGGTAACATGCCACAGAGCCTGATGACTTTAGTTGGATCTCTAGGACCCATATGGTGGAGGGAGAGAACAAACTCCTGCAGATTTTTTCTAACTTCTACATGTGTGCCCATGTGTCTTTTTTTTTTTAGGAGGTGGGGCTTCAGAGAGCATTACAAGAAAGCACAGACAAGTCAGCCCAGTATTGTTCTGAAAGCATGTTGAATAAGTTGATCTTGGCAGTGTAGAATGACTAAGACTGAATGGTGAATGGAAATTGAGATCTTTATTGGTTGATGTGATTGATCTGTGTTCAAGATTATGAAATTTGGTAGTCCTTGAATTCTTGGCACCAACTGGAAACAAAGAATGAGTGGCCTGAGGCATGTCATTCTGAAAGCTTGCAACTGATCACCAGTAACCAGGAGAGGTCTAATAGTGTTAAAAGAAAGCAGTTGGCCCTGCTGACCTTGGAGCACACAGTGCTTACGGCAGAGGTGGAGAATTTTAAAGTCTCAACAACACTGTCCTTCAGAGCTTGAGTTATTCCAGATGTCAGCACACCTGAGTGACTCATGAATCACTCTTAGGGGGTTGGTGTATCTATTAGACACTCTTAAGTAATAGTTGGAGCACAAGAAGTAATACTTAAGTGACTCAGGATTATCCAGAAAATAAAAAACGGATTATCCATAGTAATTTTAACGAGTGCTGAGAAGTCTTGGTACTTCTGGGAAGAAGAAAGTCTGACCTCATATCCACAGGCAGCAGGTGTGGTGAGTGTCGACCTACTTAGCAGAGAATTCAGCTCCACCACAGGACCCAATCAAATCCTGCATGGTATTGGAAGCTGTAAAGTCTGGAGGACTCTACTTGTGCTCAAAGTCAAGGACTGCCACTCTGGGTGTCTCAAAATAGAAGTATAATCAGCGGACTCATTTAAGTAGAATAATGCATCCTAAAGCTGATATGAGGTTGGCGGCTTCTTATATGTGACCCATGTGTGTGCCTGGTGCCCTCTGAAGCCAGAAGATGTCAGAATTCTTGGGATGGGGATTACAGACAATTATAAGCTGATTTGTGAATCTGAGAGTCAAATCTGAGTCCTCTGGAAGAGTAGCCAGTACCTTTAACTGCTGAACCATCTCTCCAGTCCCTGGGTAAAATTTAAAAATGAAAATCCATATGGAGAGACATTGAAACACTTTATAGGGAGCTCCTGGAGAAATGGTCAGACCCACTGCAGCGCTGGCCTTAAGCCTTCAATCGCCCATGGCCCAGCATTCTTTGCTACCTTGATTCCTCCAGCTGAGTTGACTTTACCCCAGGACTGCCCATCTCCTGCAGCTCCACACAAATCTCCATTCTGTTCTGGGTCTTCTAGTGGTGGGGAAGCAAGGTGACACCTTCTGGGAAGGCTGCTGTTGAGTAGCAAGGAACAGAACACACCAACAGAATCCATCCTGAGCCTTCTTGCAGCCCTAAGCAGAAACCCTTGTCCCTCTAGCTCTATCCATACCCTCCCTGCTAGTTCTCACATGGGCTCTACCTGTCCTCACCTTTATCTATCAAAATCCACATGTGCACTGGGGAGTGGTGGTTCATCCCTTTAATCCCAGCACTCTGGAGGCAGAGGCAAATGGATCTCTGAATTTGAGGCCAGCCTGGTCTACAAAGCTCCAGGACAGCCAGGGCTACATGGAAACCCTGTCTCAAAAAACAGAAACAAAACAAAAATCCACATGTGCAAGTGTTGTCTGTCTCCTATTGTAACTAAGGAAGACCTAAAATTCAGTGTGTGTATGTATGTGTGTGTGTGCCTAGTGTAGCAAGAGAGAAGGTGCCTATTAAAGCATCAGATATCTTTTAACACAGGTGGTAGTTGAATACTATTTGGAGACTGGTTGTTATTGAAAAAGAAAGAGCTAGCCACCCCATTTCTGGATACATATCCCAAGAATGTGAAGTCAACATGTTGAAAAGATATTTGTGCACCTGTACTCATCATAGCCCTGTTCACAATAGCCAAGGTAGAGAATCAACCTGAGTGTCCATCAGTGACTGAGTAGATAAAAGGTATCTGGTATATATGTCCAACATAATCCTACTAGACCTTGAAAAGGCAAATTTGCCATAACATAAGCAACAACCTGGGTATTGTGTTAAATGAAATAAACAAGGCACAGGGCTGGGCAGTGGTGGTACAGGTGGATATCTGTGAGTCCACCCTAGTCTATAGAACAAGTTCCAGGACAGCCAAGGCTACACAGAGAAACCCTGTCTCGAGGCGGGTGGGATGGGGTGGGGATAAGGCACAGAAACAAAAGGAATGTGTGCTCTTATATGAACTCAAGCCATTAAACTCAAGCAAAGCAGCAAATGGAGATGGGCTGTTTCCATCAAGAGCACAGAGACCGGCATCCTAATTTCAACACCAACTTGCAGTAGCCATGGAAGAGCAGAGAAAACAGAAAAAAAGTCTTCCTGCAAGTCTCTGTGAGCTGGTAAAGAACATGACATTCAGGAAACTTATCAGTGAAGGAAACCCGAGAGTAGCTGCTTCCATGGAAAGTCAGTGTGGCCCCAGAATCAAGGCTGTGGGAGAAGTATCTGGGGGCCCAGAGATGTGAGTTAATAGTAGGACGACTCACCACAGCAGTGAGAACAGAGGTCAGGCCCTTGTCAAGGGCAAGGCCTGAGGGAGCACCTCCACAGCCACACCCCAACCCCACCACATACACTATCCTTGCTATCAGCTTCATAATGTCCTAGGCAGGCAAGACCAAGTGGATAGAATGAAGGCTTGTGAGGAAGTTCAGTTCAGGTTAGCTGTAAGTAATTAAAACCATCTTGCTAGGCTTCCTCCCCACTGTGCATGCACCCTGGAACTCTGAGGGAGAACAACAGCTTTGGAGTCTGACAAACCTAGTTCCAGGTGAGAGACCCTCATGACTGCAAAGCCAATTGAAACTTTACATTCCCCGGGATCAAGTAGAGAAGGAATTCAGTGCAGTGATGAAAGCCTGGGACCTGGGGCCTCTTGTCACCCTCCATTAGTTGCTGCTCCGCAGTTGGCCAAGGACACAGGAGGGAGAGTCATTTCTGGTCAACCACAAGGTCTATAAAGAAAAGGTAGGTGCTGCCTGAGGTGTGGAACTCAAGCCAAAGAGTGAGCAAACTGGGTGGGGAGGCTGCAGGCAGCTTCCTCCTCATGGCTCTCAGAAATGACAAAGTTGATTTGAAATGCTTTTTTCCTCCTTATAAACCCCCCTTGTTTTAGGTGTGTCTCCGAGAGAGTCTCTTCTCAGGATGGCTGCCAAGTTTTCAAAAGCATCCTTGGAAACCATTCAAATTTGGGTATTTCTTTTTTCCATACTGAAGTTGCATATGCTTGAGACTTACAGGCATCCCCATTATACTTCTCATTTTCACCTCTCAGCTCAACATGAGATTTTGAATATTCTAAAAAGCCAGAGGTGTTTCTTCCTTTTTTAAAGTAAGAAGTTGACAGTTATCTTTGAAATGTTAAAAGTAAGTGAAAATCTGAGAAGAGTCATTGTCCCTGGGGCTGAGCTTGGAGTTTATGTTAATACCCTGTACTATTTTAATTTGCTTCAGTCAGTTTTTGTGAGCATTTAAAAAGCAGGCAGAATTCCAACATAGGACTCAATTCTTCCCCTGAAACTTATGACCCCAGGAAAACCTGCAAATGTGAGAATTGTGGTGTGTGTGTGTGTGTGTGTGTGTGTGTGTGTGTGTGTGTGTGTGTAAAAGCCCCCAAGATAGCCAATTTCCCCCAACCCTTAGCTGATACTGCCCTTGTAGCTAAGGAACAAGCTGTGCTAAGAACCAAAAGCCCATTTCTGGTTCCATGATGGAGTGAGGAGAACTCCCAGGAGAACGATGGCAGCCTGTCCTAGTGGGTCATAAGGCCCAGGCAGCCCTCTCCTAAGCAGTCTACGTTCAGGAACAACACTAGAGCTGGTGCCCAGGAAAGAGGTGGGGCAGCCACTGTTGGAGCAAGGTGTGTATTCTCTAGAGGTGATATTAGAAAGAAAAAGAACAACTTAGCTGGCAGAAAGGTAAGTACTGGCCTAATGTGACCTATAGTCCGATAGACCAGGAACCTAAACTAGTTTCTGTGGGTGAACTAACTGAAGTTTTTTCACCCTATAAAAAGCATAGGCTGCTGGTCAAGATGTCCCTTGCCCATTGGTTTTTTGCGCTGAACCATTTGGGGCACAAGTCTAAACTGCTTCTTTGGCCTGCAACAAACAGAGCCCCAAGGTTAAGTGTACCATGGGACAGACTCCATCAACAGGGGATGTCTGACTTGTCTGTTTCCAGAAGGGAGTTCCTGCAGGCTGGCCCACCTTCCAAGACTTCACATTTCTTCTTAGGTCAGAGTCAGCTGCTGCCCTGGCCCACCCATATGGAGAGCCCCTCCCACACATGTTCCTTGCACTCTTTTGGCTGGAAGGACATTGCTTGCTTCTCAGTCTTTTACTCCTTAGGTTCTGATCTGACCATATGCAATGCAGTCAGTTTTCCTCTCTTAGTTTACCTCTTTTGGGCAGAGCCTTAATCTTCCAACCATCTCTGGAATGACAGCCTGACCTAGGGCCAGGTGGCCCGGTGTCTTCAACTTTCAGCACAACCAAGGCATTGTCGAGGCCTGTACCACCCTCAGCTGCCCAGAGATGCCCACGAATCACAAGGATGCCACAGGCCCACAGTGTCTGCCCTGCTCTTCTTTTGCTGTGTGAGTTCAGGCCGTTTGTCTCTCAGACCCCTACAGCTGGGAGGAAAGAGAAGTCGGAGAGCTATCAGTCAACACCAGCCACCATCACCACCACAGTGGCCAGGAAAGCTAGGAGAGAAGATTCCTGAGCTGGGTCTGGAAGGAGGAGCAGGAGCTGGTTCAGGAATCTAGGGTTTGGCCAGAGCTGGGTAAAGGCTCAGTGGAGTGGGTGGGAGTTGTCCACCCACTATCCCTCATAGGCTGGAGATCACCTGGCCCTTTTATTCTCAAGACCAGGGCCTGGCATTTGCTGAGATGCCCATACAGTATTGTTAAAGGACCCTGGTGCTTGCCTTGCCCCACAGGAAGCTGTCTTCCATTCACTCCCTAGGCTTCATAGACTGTTCCTAACAGAAAAAGGGACCCTAAGTGTCCGGCCATCTGTCTATCCAACCAAAAGACACCAGGCCTCCCTTTTTCATCTTGGCCCATATAACTCCTCTGTTGTTCAGGAAGCCCACCATGACCTGACCTACCATACCAAACCACTGCTCTACCCAACCCTATCTACTCCATCTCTGCACAGCCTTCTCTCCTTCCTCCAACCAACTAGACAACACCTTTGGTGGGCCTTTGGTATGGTACGGCATAGTGTGTCAGTCACCTTTTTGCACAGCAGTCTCTGGGGCCAGGCACAGTATTTTTCATGTCCTTTGGTTTGGCTGACATCCGGTGAAGGGCCTATGTCTAAGGGATGGGTGACCTAGCCTCCTGCAACTGTTACACATTCCCTTACTCTTCCAGTCAGATTCTCCCCCACGTCATGCCTTGCTCAGGCTGACATGCAGCACTCTTATCTACACACCTTGCCAATTGCCCACCAGGGGCTAGCTGTGGCCCCCACATAACCTCACAGTGGCATAAGTGCCCAGCTTGGTACAGATGACTTCTGGAGCATGTTGTCAGGCAGCTCTGTGTCCACTTCACATATGGACAGCGGACTCAGAGACATTTAATGACTGCAAGTTCAAGATAACATGGCTGATAAACATGAGAGAAAGGATTTAAACCTAGGCCGTTTGGCTCTCCCTAAGGCTTTGCCTTTGGTTTTATGGCCCCTTTCCCAGCCATATTTACAAGAAAGCAGGAAGATCTGCATTTGATGGAGTTATTGCTGACTCTAAAAGTTAACGTTCAACCCTGGACAGTGGCTTTTCCTTGCACGAGAGCTTCCTTCTCTAACCAGCTCTCAGAGCTGCACATTTCCAAATCCCTGCAACAAGTCATCTAACCCTCCTGACTTCTTGAAGAGCTGGTTTATTATCCTGTTGGGAGGAGACTTCTAGGGCTGGGATGCCGTGCCTGTGGGGGAACGCCTCTCTCTGTCACTATAAATGTCTTCAGAGGCCAAAAGGAGGCCTTTTGTGTCATCGCTCCCTCCCTAGTTGTGAGACTCCAGCTACTTCACTATGAGACTTCTAGCCCTTTCCAGTCTGCTCTGCATGCTGCTCCTCTGCTTCTCCATTCTCTCCTCAGAAGGTAAGGCTGCCCTCTGGGCTCTAGTCCCTGAGTAGTGATTCCATGGTCTGGGAAGGTTCCAAACAGGAACTAATGGGGAGCAGGTCCCAGCAGACAGTCCTGAACACTGGAAAAAACTATACAGATACTCTATCCACCACAGTGCCCAACAGGTAGCTTGGGGACTTCAGGTTTATATCTTCTACATGCAGTCCTGTATTCCCAAACACGCTGAGGGCATACTGTATAAACTAAGGGTTTGGCATGAGATGTATAAATTAAGGGTTTGGCACCAGATGTATAAACTGAGGGATTTGGTATCAGATGTATAAAGAGAGGGCATGACCACTCCAAGGTATGGTTGAAAGGAAAGTTTTTATAGTAGATATAAGGTAAGTACAGCCAGAAGCAAAGAGAGGAAGTAGTAAACTGAACATGGCCAGCAGAATGGACTTGGTCGTGAGAGGAGAGATGGGAGAGTGAGACAGGAAGATAAAAAGAGTTCCCAACAAAGGAAACCGAGAGAGAGAGAGAGGAAGCCAAGAGAGGAAGACAGAGGAGAGTGCCTGGCTGAAATGGCAAGGTTACATGGAAATAAGAAGCTGGGGAGGGAAGCCCGTGAGCTGGAGGAGTTTAGGGTTGAGGGCAGGGTGAGAAGAGCTGAGAGGAGCTACTAGTAGTTGTTCTACTGAGAGAGCCTGGAGAGGCTGCATGCACTTTGGTATGCTAATGGGCACCACGGACAGCCAGTTGTCTGAAAAGTAATAAGGAAATGGCTCCTTTGGTTGAGGAAAACCTGCAATGGAATTCAGGGGAGTGGAGTTTCCTTTGTTACCTGACACCTGTATGAAGCTGCGTGCTCACCCTGCAAACACAAATCCTCTCAGAGAGCTACTCACCTGAGTCTTGACTGGGAAGTCAGGGAGTCTCTGTTGCCACTTGTGTTATGTTGGGGACAAAGTAAATGAACAAGTGACCTTCTGAACTTGAGTATCTCAAATCCTTATGAGAGGAAAGCTCCATGGGCAGGTGAAATGGGGTTATGAAAAGGGGATATGTGTGTGGGATGCTGCTGTGTGTTCAGATGTGGGGAACATACATGATCTTTTTGTCCCTATAGAGATGAATATTTATATCTCCTGCCTTTAAGATTCATTTTATGTATGTGTCTATTTGTGGATATGCCGCATGTGTGCAGATGCCCTCAAGGGCCAGAAGAGGGTGCTGGATTCCTTGGTGTTGGAGTTACAGGTGGTTGTGAGTCACTTGAGTTCTTGGAACCAAATTTGGGTCCTCTAGAAGAGTGGTAAGAGCTCATAAAGCCTGAGTCACCTCCCCATCTCCTTATTATCTTTCTTCATTTTAAAAGCTGAGTGCCTCCAGCACTCAGGAGGCAGAGGCAGGCAGATCTCAGTGAGTTCCAGGCCAGCCTGGTCTTCTATAAAACAAGTTCTAGGACAGCCAGGAGAAACCCTGTCTCAAAAAACAAAACAAACAAACAAAAAACAAAAAAGCTGAATATTGGAGTCTTTTTCTCTTACTTAATCTCTAATTAATTTTTTGTATCAATAGTTATGATGATTTTAACACTTAGTAGACATAAAAGGTTTTAAAAAAAGAACACCCCTCATTATACTTTGTCACTCAAAATACTGATGGTTGACCTTAGGTCCTGTACAGCATCATCTCTGAGTAGTAGGGCTACAGGAAGCCCTTTGTTCTGGTGGAAGCCCTACCTCAATCTCTCCCCAAACCCTGCCTGACCTCAGAAGCCCACCAAACGTGACTCCTCCCCCAGAGATGCTCAAGACCACTCCCACAGGGTATTTAAACTGCCTCCCTTCCCAGTCTCCTCTCTGGGGGCCGGAAGATAATCCAGGAGTGCTTTACCTATTAAGCCTGGGCTTTTTCTTAATTCGGTTTGATTTGGCCTGATTTGGATTGCTGCCTCATAGAAGAGGCTTATGGGGTGCAGAAACTTTTCACACTTGTTTTTGGTTAGTTAGTTACTTGGTTGGTTGGTTTTGTTGCTCAAGTTTCTGTGGTGAAAAGGTCAGCACAGCCCACAGCATGACATTTATCAGACTGCTATTTTTGGATTATTTCAAGGTCACCAATACGATTCTAATGGAAAATAAATGAGAATGAATGTCTTTGACTGTAAACCTTCCCCCCATTCAGGACTGTGTCTGGGAGCTTCAGGCTATGGCATTACTCCAAAGACATGTGTTGCCAAACCTATGAGTGTTCATCCATGAAGTCATGTGCTTGGACACACTATATTAAGCATACAGTCACAAAAGCTTTGTGTATATAAAATGTTTCCTGTATTGTTTTCTTAGACTACAGATCTGGATTATCAAGTCAGAATTTATGTCTCAGTGCAAAGACATTTCTCCTCAGTGCTATGCTTTTATAAACAGCATTATGAAGAAGAAACATCCACAAGCACAGTGGCCTCCAACTTTGTCTTTATCTCTGGAAAGTCACACAACATAGGCTACTTCTTCCCCAGCCCCACCCCACCTCATCCTGTTTGTTTGTTTGTTTGTTTGTGGTAGTGGTTGTTTGTTTTTAATAAATATTTGTTTGTTTGTTTTGCTTTGTTTTTTTTTTTTCAACACAGGGTTTCTCTGGGAAGCCTAGGCTATTTTTGCTCTGTAAAACCAGTGTGGCCTTGAACTCAGAGATCTGCCAACCTCTGCCTCCCCAGTGCTGAGACTAAAGGAATGTGCTACCACTGTCCAGCTTTTAACAAATATTCTTGAACTCTGGGTCTTCTCAGTAGAAGCCTTCCCGGTCATATCCTGGTACAGATTGGCCCGATGGTGGCCCTGGCCCACAATTGGAGGATCTGTACCCTTTTACTTCTCAGGGAGAAGGCATCCTGCCAAGATCGGAAAATTCAGGGTTTGCTGTAACCTGGTTCCTAGATCCAGACTGACAACCCAGAAAGGTAAGTAACCTCATCCTGTCTGGGCTGGGAGTGGGAAGATTTCTAGGGTGGCCATGGGACAGGCCAGATTTGTGATCTGCCCCAGCCAGTGCCTTGTGACAAGCTCTAGTACAGATGACCCACAGTCAATGTCAGTCACAGAGGTTAGAGTCCTCTGAAGAGGCAATGACTTAGCCATTTAAAACTAAACACTTTCTGTCAAGGAAAAACTCTTAAGAATGGCATAGGGACTAGGCATGGTAACACATAGCAACCCCAGAATTAGAGAAGCTAACAAAACATGATGATGAATCTTGAGATCAGCAAGGGCTTACACAATGAATTCAAGGCTCAAGGGCCTGGGATCTGGCTCAGTCAGTGGAAAAATGCTTGCTTAGAAAGCTTGGGATCCTGTGTTCAGTCCCTATTGCAAGCAAAAGAGAAGAGAGGAGAGATGTGGGGGAGTACCCATCACTGGATGGGAGGCCTCATGGGAAAGATTAGGAACCCAAGTGCAGATGATAGAGAATAGGAAACTGGTACAGAGGAAACAGCAGGCATGAAGGTGTAGTGTGGGCAAGCAGGAGACACACAGACAGGGGAGCTATAGGATGGGAGGTGCCCAGAGAATCTGCAAACCATAGCCCACCTGGAGACCTGAAGCAGGACCTGCGTGAAGATTTCCAGCTAGTGTGTGGAGTATGTGGGTACAGAGAACTCTAGGAGACAAGACAGCGCCAGAGATGTAGACAGGTACACTGAGGCTCAGTTTGACACCAGCATGACCATGAGACCTGAAAGAGCCAAGCTGCCCTCTCCCAAACCCAGGGGACCTGACAATGGATAGTGACAAAGACAGGCCCAGGTCTGGATCTCAAAGCACACAGATCCCAGCAATGGGACTCCAGGCCAGCAGCAGGCCAAAGCTCTGAGCTGCTGGCCCAGGGTGGGTGGTTAGGATGGCTGGAACTTTGCGACTTTTGTACAGAGAGTCCTGGAGCTTAGAGCAGGCAGAGACCTGTGGGAAGGCAGGCTGCAGAACTCAGAGCAGACATGGCCTGACTTGAGCTTAGGGCCTGTGTCTCAGCTCTCTGTAGCCCCAGCACTAATTCTTGGGAGCCCAAGGCTCCAGCTCCCCTTGTTGCTACAAGCTGTGGCACCTGAAGCCCATGACCAGCTACCAGGGGTGCTGTCTTCCAAGGACTTCCTGTCTTCCTGTGAATGAAGAGGGGGACAGAACTAGGAAGACAGGATAGTTCCAACCTTGGTACCCCTGAGAGGTTGACAGCCCCTCCTCCACACTGCCATCACACCCAGTCAGGGCTGGGTAAAAATAACCACTTCTCTCACACATGCCTTGTGAATAACCAAGTGTGAGGCACCCGCCTAGGCAAGGTGGAGGGTGAGCACTGGCTGCCAGCAGCTCTGCTTCCCATAGGAGCTTGTGAAATAAGGTGCAAATGTAGGGGAGAGAGATGCCAGCTCCCCACTGAGGGTGGCTTGCTGGAACTTGTCCTCACCTCTCGCCCCTCCCTGCACAGATGCACAGAGGCAGGAAAGAGAAACTGGGGGAAGGAGGGCTGCACACACACACTACACATACCCATATACCCACACAATCATACAGATGCATATGCAAGTACATGCATGCAAACACCTGCACACCACATAATTACATACTACACATACAAACCTACACACACCACACCACATCACACACATACATACATACACATACTATATATCACACATCTAGAGTCACAGACGCACAAATACATGTGAATATACCACCTACTATATATATAGCCACAAATACTATACACATATAGACATACAAATACATGCATATATATACACACACACACACACATATATATACAACTATATACAGATAGGTACACCACATGCACACAAACATACCTACATGTCACACACAGACTTAGGCACATAAATGCACATACAGACTATGTACAGAGAGGCATATATAAACACATTCACCACACTCTACACACAGCTCCTAGAAATGTGAAACATGGCCAGGAACACTCCTTTTGTCCAATACAAGAACAGCCTTTTGTTGAGTGCACAATTCTATGGGAGAATGAGCTAAGTCGGGGATCCTATATTGAGACTGGATTTCCATTTGTGCATATATTTCAAAAATTCCATGGCAGAATTCATGAGCAACTTAAAACAAGAAGACTTAATCAGGCATCTTTACTGGACTTTAAAGGCACATAGTTGCCTTTAAAGCCTCAGACCTACCCAGGGAGATCTTGTCACAATTATACAGATTGGGGAACTAAGGCTCAGAAGGACCCAAAAGCAGAGCTAAACACCAGCATCTGTGGGTCTCTTGTACTAGAACAGACAACCTGGTCTCTGGAGGGAAGTTTTCTACAGAATGTGAGCATGAAACCTCCTGGAAGGGAAGTGCCCTCGGGGTGGGGTCCCAGCTCCACCACTTGCTGGCTCTGTGCTCCTGAGCCGGCTCCTCCTCCTCTGTAGAAAGTGTGTGGCTGCAGGATCCAGCTTGCTTGTATTGAGAAGTCAGTAAGGTATGTTCACAGAGCGCACGGCAGGGTCAAGCCCATAACACCCTATAAACCTGTCTTGCTGTCACAATGGAGGAGGCTGGGCTTCCAGGGCAGCTGCACCCACCCCAGAGCCCATGTGTAACGTGTATATTTGTGGATGGAGTTACATGGCACATAGGTGTTGTGTATGTTGTATTTGTATATGTATCTATGTACTTGTGTGTGTGTGTGTGTGTGTGTGTGAGTGTGTGAGTGTGTGTACCTCTCCTTCTTCCAGCTTCTCCTTTCAGTCCTGACTCTTCACTGCTGCTAATTACCCAACACCTAACCCAGAGAACATGTTTGCCCAAGCTTGGTGCTTCCACCCAGAGTCTCCCGGGACAGACCCTAAGATCTGGAGAGAAGAAAAGAGAAGATGAATCAGGGTGTTGGGCAATCAACACAGGATGTCAGGGTGTTTTGTATTCCCGTAATCTAGTCTCCTGTACCTGTTTCACAGGCGTGAGAGCACGGCCTCCACTTTCCACGAGAAGGGAAACTGATGCCAGCTGAGACAATAGAGGCACTCAGAGTGGCTGCAGCTCATGCCAAACCTTTCCTGAGCTCTGCTTTGGGTCTACGTGCTGGGCTAGGCCCACAGAATGACCCAATGTGCAAGGCGTGGGATTCTGGGCGGAAGTGACAAAAACATCTTTGAAAGTTAACAGGATAAATGACTAGCAGTCTGGCTGAAGTGAACGTACTTACCAGTTTACTAGAAGGAGATGGGACAGAGTTTTCTTAAAGCAGGCTTACAAACTGTAGAGCGAGTTACGTAGCAACACTGTCCAGGCAGCACTTTTGAAAGGAATATTCAATACACTGACACAGACAGTGGTCTAAGCCAGACTCTTAGCTTCTTAGATCCCACCAGATCAAAGTCAGGAGCTAGGAGCCTTTGTGAAGCCATCTTCTGCCCATGTGTCACGAGGTCACCAGGGGAAGCTCCTGCAAGGCCATGTGGACCCGAGACAAGCCCGAGTCCTGAGGATTTGTGCGACACTCCCTGTTTCAAAGCTCAACAAAATGAGTTAATCCACAGGGGCAGGCTCAGGGTAGAAGTCTGCAGGACCACCTCCCTCCCCTGACACACACACCACCACTGTCCACCATGTAGTGTCTGTCTTTAAAAAGGGACTTAACTACAGTGGTAAAGGTCACCCACTGGGGTAGAAGGGCCACTTGAGGGTTCCAGGATAGCAATACCAGGGTGGACACAACGTATAGACCTAGAACAATAAACCCTAGGAAGGAGGTGGTGGCCAGGACTTGCCGCTCTACTGCCGGGCAGTCCAATCAGAGGAAACAGTTTCCTGATCCTTGTAATTCTGTTCACTAGCCTTGGCTACACAAGAAGCTGCCCTCCCCTTGGGAAACCAAAGCAGTAGGCATAGCTCTCAGTGAGTTTGCGTGTCAGATAGGCATGTCTTTCATCATAGCCAATCACACTCATTTGTTTGTTTATTTGCTTGTTCGCATATTTGTGATGGCATAATGGGGTCTTATTTGTGATGACTGCATGAGATTGAGGATGAATAAGATACTTAAATTTTGGTTTTCATTAGTATTTACATCCACTAACACTTTTAATTCTTGCAATAATCCTGAAAATTAGCTACAGTTAAGGGTTCTTATTTTATGGATGAGGGGGCCAAACAACAGAGAAGTTTCAAGTAACTTGTTGAAGGTCTAGTCAGCTGAAAGCTAGTGAGTATTACAGGCTTTGAATCCAAGCAATTTAGCCTCAGATTCCATGCCATTAACTTCCATACTACAATGTAGATAGGAATAAACTTGAAACACAAAGAAAAATAATCTCATCACCATTACTTAATAACCCTTTCCATTCTCACTCAAATAACACTTACTCAGTGTTATTTTAATTAATACTAGGAAAGGCCCTTTAGGTTCCAGAGAGGGCAATAAGATCCACTTATGTGATTTCTTTAAATTCTAATGTGTAAGAGTGAGTTTTAATTGTGTCTTGCTCCTTCTCTTCACCCTTTTCTATCCTCTTCACTTTGCCTTCCCATGCCCCTCCTTCTTCTCTGCTGTCACTCATCCCCAGGAAACCACACGAGGCACTGCAGACCATGCGGAAGCAAGCCACCATCCAAGTCATGGGTGGTGCCCGGCGCTCTCCCACAGGTATAGAGCTCCTGAAGCCTGGCTCCACCCAGATGAGACCTTCATGCCCAGCTGTGGAGACTCCAGAAGCCTTGACTTGCCCCTTGCCAACTTTCATGGTAGCAGTGAGCTGTGATACTGGGAGGCTTCACTTCAGACATCCAGAAACATTCCAGAATTCCTAGACCTGGTTCCAATGGTGCCACCAACCTTCAGAGTCACTATGAAGCCCACATGTCTTCATGGCTCCTTGAGAGTGAAAGTCAAAGATTCCTCCTGAGGGAGCTACAATGCCAGATTTCCAAGCAGAATAGCAAGACCTCAGTGTGATCAGCCAGGACTACAGCATCTCAGGCACCCACAAACAGCCTCAAATTCCTAGCATTTAACCAATGGTCTCTGAACCAACTCCTGTAACTTCCTAATTATGTCACCAGGAGAACACCCAAAATAATAAATAATAAATTGGCTCTACATGGAACATCCTTGTCTGAGAAAATATTGTGGCCTGAAGTACAATGTTATGCTAAAAGGAAAGTGTCTGGAAAAACTTGGTGGCTACTCCATCACAGGACAATCTGTCAGTAAGAAAGAGAGAGTAGTTAGGTGTTTGGGTCCCATACACCAGGACACAGAGCCTAGTCTTGCCCAGGTTTCTCTGTAGGCTTGACAGTTCAATTTTCTGTAAAACAGAAATGATAGCAAGGATCTACTTAAGAGCAAGCAGACAGGGATAGGGTCCCTGCAAAGTACTAGGCTTAGAAAGGCCCAGAAACGCTCCACCCTGGAGCAGTGTTTATCTCCACAGTGAGCAAAGAGCGCTGAGGAGACAGGTGGCTCAGGTCTAAGAGGCTTGTCTCAGTAAAGCTCCCTCTAATCGGATCCTCCCAGCAAGGTGAGAAGCCCCCTTTCCTGTATTACTCCCAGGCCTGAGTGAGAACACCAGGGCCATCAGGTGTGAGGCTGATAGGCAGAGCATCCCTGAGGACAGCCATGCCCAGGCAAACCAGAGCTTGTGGCTTGTCAAGGGCCAATGTTCCACCTCCCTTTCATAACCTGTTCATTCACTCACTCCTCCGCTTAGCATTCCCAGGGAGAACAGTGGTCAGACTCTGCCCTGGGTCCCAAGGTTCAAATAACATGGTCCTCTGACACCTGAGAGGCTGCCATTGCTGTGTTGTAAGCTCAAGGTGAAGAACTGAAGGTGAAGTGTAAGAATAAAGAAAAGGGGGGCTGGAGAGATGACTCAGAGGTTAAGAGCACTGACTATTCGTCTAGAGGTCCTGAGTTCAATTCCCAGCAACCACATGGTGGCTCACAACCATCTATAATGAGGTTTGATACCCTCTTCTAGCATGCAGGCAGAATACTGTATATATAATAAATAAATAAACCTTTTTTTTAAAAGAGTAAAGCAAAGAAGATAAGTAGCTGAGGTATGAATTAAGAGTAAAGCAAAGAAGATAAGTAGCTGAGGTATGAATTCAATGAGAGTCAGATAGAGTCCCAGCTAGAGAGGGATGTGCTGTGCATGGGAGAGGTGGTCTATGGGCTGTGGCGTGTGTACTTCACTATGCATGGTAAGTGTTGGTGTGGTATGTAAGTGTAGAGTGTGTATATGGCCCTGTGTGTTTTAGGATGATGTAGAGGTAGGAAGATTTGAGATCTGGAGCAGAATTCATTAACTAGATAACTGTGTTGTGGGCCAGAAGAGGAGCAGAAAATGAGGACTCAGCATGTCCTTGGATTTGCCTTGAGAACAGGAAGGATAAGAATAGGGTAGAGCAGGAGAAAGCGCGGGTAGCAGCAGCTAGAGTGAGCTGAGGTGGCAGAAGTACAGAAGGCAGGAACAGGCTTTAGGGCAGCAGTGGTGTGGTTGCATGCTTCCCAAGCTTCCTGGGCAGTGGAGGATGTGTCCACAGTCCATTCGCGGTACTTTCAGACCTTATCAGGAGCTCCTTGTGTCTGAAACTCCTACCTCATTGACAATGGGAGGTCTGGTAGCTTCTCTCTCCCATCCTTATATGCCCTCCATTCTCCCTTGAAAAAGACAAAAAAACACATGTATAAGACTTTACACGTGTACTTGGGTCTACCAGGAGAAAGAAAGAGTCCAAGGACAAAGCCCGTGCCATCCTGAAAAGGGCACAAGGAAAGCACACACGGAAGCCTCAGGATCCCTGAGGGAAGGGAGACAAGTTAGTGAACATTAATAAGTAACATTGGGACACAGCTGATCATTGGAGAAGAGAGCAGCTCTTAGGACAGGGGGTTGTAGGGACTGCAGTATCTCAGCTCAAAGCTACTTCCTGCAAAAGGTTACTATGAAGGTCAGTCTTCTAGGGATACCAGCCCCAGAGGAGCCCAGGTCATAAGGACTTAAAAAGGAACTACGATCTGGCACCTGCTCCTCCCCACCCCAACTCACACCTAACCCACATATGTCCTTGCCCCAGGGAATGAAAAAAATCCCATGTCTAGTTTCTAGCTAGATCTTAGCTCACTATCAGGCCTCACCAAGGCCCATCAACCCAGGAGGTGGGTGCTGATCCCCACAGACCAAGCATCTCCTTCTTCTTTCACTGGCTTCCAGCATCAGCACCACGGGCTTTTAAACATTCCCAGCAGTGAAGAGCTTTGTTCACAAAGGGCAGACAGGGAAATTAATGAATGTAGTTCCTCATACTTAGGGAGAAAACCCAAGCATATAGAAGTGACTGTAAAATAATAAGACTACAAGCCACGTATTGATTGCCTTTGTTAGCTCCTTGAAGAATCTAGGCATGTTTAGAGGACAGAGTAGGGTTATTAGAGGAAGTGTATGATTTCCATGGTAACTAAAGGAGTCCATGGTCCCTGAAGGGGTGGGACACTTGGAGCAGTTGATAGAGCGTGAACGTCTGAGGCAGATTTGGGGATCAAGAAATGGCTCTGTCACACATACATTTATGTGATATTGGATGAAGTCAGGTGACTTCTCAGATCCTCAGTATTCCCATCTGTAAAATACTGTAAATTACCCATCACCTCTCCCAGTTTATCTGTGCGCCAATGGTCATCAGGAACATGAGCCTTGAGAGCATAGTGAGCACCTGCCGCAGCAGAGGGAGACTGGGAAGCCTGGCCCACCTTCCTTTTGTGTGTTCATGATGGGCATGTATATTTATATCGAGAGATAAGGTCACATGTAGATGAGGAAATTCACATGCAGATGGTGTGTGTGTGTATGTGTGTGTGTGTGTGTGTGTGTGTGTGTGTGTGTGTACAAAGGGGTCTGCAAACAGGAGTAGAGCTCATATGATTGTAGATAGCTGTGGGAACATGTATGAGGGAAAAGGACTGTGGCTTAGCATGCTCTGCTACAACCTGTGGGTTGTGACCCTTTTGGCAAACCTCTGTATCCAAAAACTATTTATATTATGATTCACAACAGTAGCAAAATTACAGTTAGAAAGTAGTAATGAAAATAATTTTGTGGTTGGGGTGACAACATGAGGAACTGTATTAGAGGGTCCCAGTATCAGGAAGGTTGAGAACCACTGTTCTAGTAGATCAGATGAAGGCAAAGAACTTGTGCTGACATGTTGGCAGAGTGACCTGGAGCACACATTCATGACAGGCTGGCAGGTGACATTCTAAGTCTTGTTTATCAAGAACTGGGCCAGTGGCTATAAATCCATCAGAGGAAGAGCTATCGGAACCTGAACTAAAGACGACCTAGTTTGGAAGGGCATACAAGGAGGATAAACGCTCACGAGTCACCCTGCAGAGGTGACGGGCATTTGGGGGTCGGGGTAAGTGATGTATGTGAAGCTGCCCAGGGTGACAGAGTAAGAATCAAGCCCTGAGTTCCACAGCAGACAATTTTTCCCCCCTAGATGCATCAAATCAAGCCCTCCAGGTAGCATCCAGACTTTCTACACTGTAAGGTCAAGATTATGGTATCCAACAGAGTCAACAGGAAAAGCTGCTGTTTTCATGTGTATTGATGACAGGGCTACATCTGGCCATCTCAGGTAACCCACTCCCCTGTAAACTGAGATGTTCCTGATTTTAGTATTAAAAGTCTTGCATTCCTGGAAATCCCTAAGTTGTAGGTAAAGTCATGCAGATGAATGGCAGCCCTTCTAGCAGATCTTGCACATTTGTGGGCAGAGAAGCCTCTTTAAGGAAAAGAACATTAGGGTATAAGTATGAAATTACAGTTCTGGAAGGACAGGTGAATGATCGAAGGGCCTGAAGTTTAAAGCTTCAGTAGCTTTGTGACTGTGTACCTAAAACACAGAGAGTTTCAACTTGAAAGAGATCACAAACTAGCTATGACTACAACCTCTGCCCCTCGCTGACTGGGTGAGCCTATGTAGTGGTTTGAATGAAAATGTCCCCTATAGGCTCATAGGGAGTGGCACTATTAGGAGATGTGACCTTGTTGGACTAGATGTGATCTTGTGTCACTGGGGTTAGGCTTGGAGGTTTCAGAAGCTCAAGTCAGGCCCAGTGTGCTGTGGGATGTCTTCCTGTATGGTGTGAATATGTGTGGCTCCCATTAGCTAATAAATAAAGCAGCACTGGCCTATGGCAGGGCAGGATGGAGCCAGGTAGGAAAATCCAAGAGACATGGTGAAAGGAGAGGAAGAGAAGACACGGAACTGCAGTCCAAGGAGCAACATGCCATGAAACATGTGGCAATACATAGATAAATAGAAATGGGTTAATTTAGGATGAAAGAGCTAGCTAGCAAGAAGCCTGCCATAGGCCATACAGTTGGTAATTAAGATAAGCCCCTGAATGATTATTTTATAAGCCGCTATGGGACCTCGGGGCCGGGTGGGATCGGAGAAACTTCTGCTATACCAGTGTTACTCTTTTCCTGCTGCCTGCCAATCCAGATGTAGAACTCTTGGCTCCTTCTCCAGCACCATGTCTGTCTGCATGCCACCGTGTTTCCTGCCATGATGACAATGAATTAAACCTCTGAACTGTGAGCCATCCCCAGTTAAATGTTTTCCTGTATAAGAGTTGCTGTGGTCATGGTGTCTCTTCATAGCAACAGAAGCCCTAACTAAGACAGTCTACGCAAGTTTTTTCTTGGCTTTAAAACTTTCCTCTGTAAAACATGGGCAATCACACCAGAAAGACTGTGCAGGCTAAATGAGAGACATGGTTGAGAGTGTACACACACACACACACACACACACACACACACACACACACACACTAGGCAGGCATGTGGCCTATACATCTTCTCTGTCCCTCTCCAGTGCAAGTCCCTTGACTGAATGGACTGACAGCAGAGAAGTCAGAGGCCCGAAGGAGCCTCTTAGGGAGGAGGTGGTAGACAAGATTCAGAGAAAATCAGATCTCAGTACATCAGAAAGACACCTGCTTCAGGAACCCTTACATCTGAGCAAGCTCCAGCAAACCTATCTTACACACGGTGTGGGACCTGGCTTTGTCCCAGGATTTTGAGAAGCAAAGATTCAGAAGTACCTGTGTAACGTGCTGTGCGCATTCTCAGCCAAAGGCCCAGCAGAGTCCATATAAAGGCCTTTGGTCAGACTTACCCGGAGTTTGCCGCACTTCCTAGGTGTCCTGATTCAGCTCCTCCCTGCTGCTCTCTGAATCCCTGGTCCTTGCTAAGAGTTGATCTGAGAGGCCTGGCCCAAGGGGTATAGGTGCTCTGCTTCCTTGAAGTACCCTGGAAAGGGAGGACGCTGAGAGCTCCATGGAACACACAGAGGGTCTCTTTTGTCTCAGGGCACAGCACCCCGTGGGCAGCTTTGAAAGCAACGTGGTTTCAAGCTTTGCCTTACTTCTCACCCCAGCTGATGAATGGCCCAACACGGAGAAGGGTGCAGGGGACATCTCTGCTCACACTCTAGTGTCAGAGAAGGAGGGTCCAAGCCAGGAACGCTCCTGGGCTTTCCTGTTCCTACTCGTTCCGGTAGTATCCTCTCTACTCTTGCTCTTTGGTCTAACTCAAAGCTAAAGGGCCTGTTTGAATTGCCAAGGCAATGCCGCTTTTCTTTTCCTTCCACGCCGCCCTGGAAGAGGCTGGGCTGTTTTCCTGCTCACTATTTTATGTTCATGAATGCTTTGATTAGAGAGGTCTGACCCCCCCCCCCCCCCCCCCCGAAAGCCACAAAACAAAGTTAAATAAGGCAGGAAAATTCCTGCGCAGCCGGAGCCCCACCAAGCCACGGGAAACCCTGAATTTCTTGTGGCTTGCTCAAGGTAGTCTGGGGCAGGCACACAGTCCCTCTGCAGAGCCCCACCTCTGCACCTGGCGCTCCTGGGTTGCTAGGGCACAGAGGGCGTGGTAGGAGGGAGGCAGTCTTGTCACGCCCTCCCGCCCGCTGCTCTAAGCTGGTCCCAGTAATTGGTCTCATTAGTTGTCTGACCGGAGCCATCCAACGGTGCAGATCCCGGAGCGCTGTCATCCGCTTAGCGCCCTCGCACCACCCGCGCTCCCTCCCTGCCACCGCTGCTGCCGCCGCCGTCACCTGCATCGTCGCCTCTGCTCTCCTCCCGCGCCTAGGGCATGCTCCGAGGTCCAGCACCCGGCCTGGGCAGTGGCCAGGTTCTCGACCAGTCTGCAGAGACATGAGGTGCTGCCCGCGGGCCGCCCTGGTCCTGGGGCTGCTGCGCATTTACCTGGGTGAGTGGCGAGGGCCGGGGAGGATGGGTGTTGGCGCTTCCTAGGGAAACACGAGACTGAGGCTGCACTGTCCAGTTGCAGACTATGGGAAGAGGGCAGCCTTCCAGCCGCGAGGCAGGGCGATGAGACATTCCCTGGGTGCTTCTTCTCCGGAGGCTGAGAGCCAGAATCCCGGCAGACTGGGATGTTTTGGCTCTTTCAAACTCGAGCTGGGAGGATAGGGGGCTGATTTGCTGGCTGCCCTGGCAAGGCAGGAAGTGTGACCTTGGCCGGCACACTACCCCTCTTCGAGCTCTTTGATGGGTTGGGATTGTCCTTCACCTTGGTTCTAGGTGCCTGAGATAAAATGTGTCCCTGAAAAGCTTGAACTAGTGCAAGCATACCAGTCACCAGGCACCCCAGGGAGGAACTCCTTGCAGGGAGACAGAACCCCTCTTTCATTAGCTGGGTCCAGACAGGTGACTTTGCTGGTTGTCTATTTGTCTATTTGTCTTCATTCTTTTCCTAGCCCAGGCCAACTTTGCCCCTCACTTCTTTGACAATGGAGTGGGCAGCACCAACGGTAACATGGCACTCTTCAGCCTCCCAGAAGACACTCCTGTAGGTAAGAAAGTAGCCTTGGCCGCAGCATCCCCGGTCTCCGAGGGAGTTTTCCCAGAGGAAACTCATCTCCCCAGAACTCAAGGGCACCACTCATGACTCCCCGCAGCCTATGGCATGCTCATGCCGCACGGTATGGGCTCCCATGGGTACTCTGTTTGTGCTCTGAATGCCCCAGGGAAATAGCAAGGAAGGAGGTCACTGCTGCTATGGTGCCCTAAACTGGACCCCTCCTGGAGACCAGGATGAAGACCCAAAGATGGGGGTGGGCTGACTCCCTCTGAAGCATAGTTGTGAGGTGCTTGCTGCTTTTTAGGGTGTGACCTTGAGCAAACATATTTACCTCCACAAGCCTACTTTAAAACCACCCAAGAATAACCAAGAGATGTGCAGAGTGGTGGGTAGAAGGAGAGAGGGAAAGTTAACACCCCGTACTTCACCTTGTCAAGGTTTACCTAATTCCTGGGAAGAGAGCAGAAAAACATAGGTACTGGAATTCAGAAATCCCCTAAGAACCAGTCCCTCCTCCAAACAACTAAGCTTTACTCCACTTGGCTCCTGATCCCAGGGACCCCTCCAGTTTCCACTTCCCAGAAAGAATTCATTCCAGGCACAGGGAAAGTCACTACAGTTAGACACCTCCTCTCCAGGCTGTATTACAGATCGCAATCTGTAAAGTGGCTGATAATAACATCTGATAACTTTAGAGAATTAAGATAACATACGAAGCAGCCAGCAGGGGAAGCAGTCAGCAGGGGTGAGGCCTGGTTGGGCTGTCGCCATGGCACTGAGTATTTACAGCGGAATCTCTAGCTCTGAGCATCCGATATTTTCAGGAAAAGTTGGGTTCCAGGTTCCAGATATTCCCTTTGTCTCCTTCCAGGTTCTCACGTGTACACCCTAAATGGGACTGATCCCGAGGGAGACCCTCTCTCCTACCACATCAGCTTTGACCCCAGCGCTAGAAGTGTCTTTTCTGTTGATCCCAATTGTGGAAACATCACCCTGGTGGAAGAGCTGGACAGAGAGGTACAAAGAAGTACAGGAGAAAACTGGGGCTACTGCTTGCTTAGTACTCAGAACCTCTGTGCTGCTCTCTGTGGGAGAAGGGGTGAGGGAGGGGATGATCCCTACACTTCAGCTCTTCCCCTAGACCAGTCACATTAGCAAAGATTTCTTTATCCTCACAGGGTGAATAGCAGCAATCCTTCAGTGGTAGCTCTCAGCCTTGCTTGTCTTTAAAGGACATTCAACTAACAAACCAAGCACTTGGGAGTTTCTGAAAGAGCCCCCCTCAGAGTGGGTTTTTAAGCCTGACCTTGGAGGAGCCCCACAAACCACAGGGACTTCCACAGGCGAGCCTAGAGAGGGGCTGAGAGAGTGCATCTGAATTTGGGACACCCCTGGTTCTGGGTACTTCTGAACCATGGAATGATAGAGCATAGGTTCCCTTTCTCTCAGCCTTGGCCCTGGGGCTACAGCTATTTCTGGTTCCACAGCAAAACCCACTAACCACAGGTGAGTGAAGGGGACAGGAGGGGGCCGGGGGGACGACAGCACGGTGGTGAGGATTTTGTAGTGGAGTCAGACTGCTGCCAGCACACTGCCCTGCATATCTATGGATCTGGTGACCTCCTCAAAATTCCACCAAGTCTTAGGGAACACTTGGGACACCATGAACATGGACCATTGCCAAACCCTGGACTTTAGAGAGGTGCAGAGAAATAAGGGAGGGGAGGGGAAACGAGAAGTGAGGAAAACTCCTCTCTTGGGTACACCAGAGTTGCCCCCTCCCCTTTCTCTAGCAGGGCAACATCTGTTGGGAACACAAGGAACCCTCTGGATCTATATGAACTCTGGACACACAGAGCCCTCCCAAATAAGGTCTCAAGCCTGGCAGGAGGGAGCTTCACAGGCCTTGCACACTATCACAGTCTTGTTCAGCTCTTGGACTCCTTAAAACAGCCTTCTCTGATGGAGCTACAGCTTAGCACAGCCTCCAGTCTAAGCTGCTCCCAGCTTGTCCCTCAATCTCTTTGCTTCACAGAAGGAAGATGAGATCGAAGCCATCATCAGCATTTCCGATGGCCTGAACCTGGTGAGTCAGCCTTCATCATCTATGCCTGAACGGGGCATGGTTCCTCTTCCAGCTGTGGCACTCCCTGAACAAAACAAGCCAGGGACCATGCAGGCCTGCCCAAAGTGCCCACATCTAAGAGGCACAGTCAGGCCATAGGTGAAGGAAGAAAAGGGATAAGCAGAGATGAAGGCTTCGCTTCCCATGGGTCTCACCTACACCACGCATCTTCTCAAACCTGTCTACACATTCCCCATCTGCCAGCTTCTGCTTCTGGCTCTTGGCCCGAGGGTGCCAGGTGTTCTCCCTCACTTCTCCTCCACTCCCACAGCAACTACTTTCTGCCTGTCACTCGGTGCTGACATGATTACAACAGGCCCCAGGGGCTCCCTGACCACCCAATCTGCATTCAGAGGGCTGTCAAGGCTTTCACTGTGAGACATAGACCTGGCCCCTCTCCAGTTGCGAAAGCACTGACAGCTGGCCCTCCCCTCCCTCAGGATGAAATCCAAGTTGCCCTGCAAGGCCTCCCTGTCAGGTACCATCTGCCTCTCCTAACTCTTCTCCCCCATCCATCCTGCCAACCATCCAGGCAGACTCTCCGTCTGTGCTCTGAGTTCCTTTTGTGTCCATCTCCTCTTGGCTTTGCACATTGACCCCAGCTTCCCGGTTCATTTCTGCCTCTTCCCTCTGACAAACTTGCACAGGGTTGATACCTCTGGTCCCAGAGGCTCCCAGGTGTCCACCACCACAATTCAGAATCCTTGCAGGACCTCTGGCTGCAGCATTTAGCACAAAGGACACGTTGGCAGAGGTCACGGGCAAAGACTTTCTCAGGTGGTTCTATTTAGAGCATTGCTCTCGGGACTTGGATCATCACCATTCTAAACGGTATCTCTATGTGCTGATTTCTCCCCGTGTCTAAGCCACTGTGGCCCCTGAAAATGTCCCATCAAGTGTTCCTCTGTCTCCAGGGTGAAACGAAGTGCTTGTCATCAAAGGGTTGCTGAACAATATTTGTTGCATGAATAAACAAAAGCAGGATGGAAAGGAGGAGAGAGTGAGAGCGAGAGAGAGAGAGAGAGAGAGAGAGAGAGAGAGAGAGAGAGAGAGACAGAGAGAGAGAGAGAAATAGTAGAAAACATTTTTTTAATAGTAGACCATCTTTTTAACCTCCCAAGAAGGTCTTCCTGCTCCAACTCCTGACCCTTCTACTCCTCAGGTGGCAGAGAAAGTCGTGATATTGGTGACAGATGCCAATGATGAGGCGCCCAGGTTCATCCAGGAGCCTTACGTTGTGCTGGTTCCAGAGGTGAGTGAGGGACCCCAGGCAGGGACAAAGCTCCCACTTGGGTCCTCGGCCTGATCCCAAGGCTGCCCTATGACTTGTGCAGACAACCAGAGCCCTGGGTATAGTACAGCTATCTGTTACTGCATCTGCTTGCTATTTTCACTGTAATTGTAAATGCCTGCTTATTGTAGAAATGTTAAATGCATGTTAAATGTTAAAGACCCTACTTTGAGATCTCACTAAATTTTGCTGTATTTCCTTTTAATATTTTTATGTGTGTGGTTATAGGGTTTTTATTCTTTTTGTTTGATAATTGTGATTCTTAAAATATGCTCTCTGTATCCTGTTACTTCATTTCATCACAATGTAAGAATTTTGTTATTTGTTCCTTCATTGTCAAGCTTAGGTAATTAGCATCATTTTGATAGCTTCTATCAAGTGAACAGCCATCATACACTGATGGAACCCAAGAATCCCTTATATTTAGATATTTAAGCTTTAAATTTCTACTGTCACAAGAAACATCAACCTTTAAGCACAGCTTTTAAAAAATATTCACTTATTTATTGTATGTGTATGTGACTGTGTGTGTACCACGTGCACACACAGGCCAGAAGAGGGGTCAAGTCCCCTGAAACTGGGGCTACAGATGGTTGTGAGCTGCCATGTGGGTGCTGGAAACCAAACCCGGGTCCAGGTTCTAAACCACTGAGCTATTTTTCCAGCCCCACACAGACATGTTTTCCCCTTTAATTTTCTTTTTGTTGTTGCTGTTCATTTTTTTGTTTTGTTTTTCAAGACAGGGTTTCTCTGTGCAACCCTGGCTGTCCTGAAACTCAATCTGTAGACCACGCTGGTCTCAAGTGCAGAGATCTGCCTCTGCCTCTCGAGTGCTGAGATTCAAGGTGTACACCACCACCACTGGGTTTCCACTTTTAATTTTGATTGTTTTTTAGCTAAATGTGGTGACACACATCTGTAGTCTTATTACTTAGGAGACAGGAGTGTCACCAAAACCAAAAGGTTCTGATTTTTTGTTTTTGAGACAGCTTCACTATGTAGAAAGGATGGCTTTGAATTCTGCTCCTCCTATCTCCTATCTCCACCTTAGTGTCCAGGCTGGGGGTACAATTCTGTGGAAGGAAATTTGCCAGTAATGCTTGGGGCCCTGAATTTGCCCCCTACTATAAAAAGAATCCTTAAGATAGAGTGAAAAAATCGAACTTACTGTACTGATTTGCTTACATGAATTTTTTGTTGTTTTTATGAGCATACGTGTTTTTCCTGAATGCATATCTGTGCACCACATGTGTGCAGTGCCTGAAGAGACCAGAGATACAGATGGTTGTGATCTGCCATGTGGGTGTGGAGAACTGAACCCGGGTCCTCTGAAAGAGCAGCCGTCACTCATTTCTTACCTTACCAAAGTACTTTACTAAAAGGTCGCTTTGTTTGTCCTCTGTTCTATGATGCAAGAGAGCAATTGTCTCCATCCTGATGTTTGCTAAGGGGCCACTCAGAGAGTTTAGTGGGTAAAGGTATTTGCCAACAAGCTTGACCATCTGAGTTTGATCCCCAAGACCCACAAGGTGGAAGGAGAGAATCTGACCCGCATACAAGAGGCTGTGGAATGTGTGCAAGTGCGCACACACACACACCTCAAAAAGCAGGTCTTCTACGTCAGTGGTGGAAGATACTCCATTCTTGCTGTAAACTGTTCTCTGGTGGTCCTGAATATATCCATGCTTACGGGCTGTGTCATTGTTTATAAATTGCAATTTCATATTTAAATCCTTTAGCTCTTAGTTTTTGCTAAGTCTAGTTTTAGGCCTAGTTTGTGCCTCTCACTCTCCCCTTTAGGACAGCCTCTCTCTCCTTGCCCTCCCCCTTCCCCTCCCTTTTCCTTGTATCTACTCCCTCAGCTCCTGTCTGTCCCTATCCCTTTCCATTCTTGTTGCTGAGTGCTTTGTCACCACTGTTCAGTCACCCTGCCAATCCCTCTGTTCCATGGCCCCCATGCCTCTGCCTCCCCCACCATCTTGTCATTGACACTGACCCTTCTCTGTCTGTGACCCCTCAGAACACACCTGCTGGGAGCAGTATCTTTAAGGTCCACGCAGAGGACAAGGACACAGGCTCTGGAGGAAGTGTCACCTATTTCCTACAGGTAAGATAGGACACACAGATGCAACCAAGGCCTTGAGATGGAGAGGACACCTGGATGTCCTCCATTTCCATCACCAGCTAGCATGTCCCCCATGCCTGCCAGTGTCTCTGTTCTCAAGGGAACCCCACAGGGATGAAGACCAGAAGGAGACAGAAGACCTCTTCCCCTAATAGGCCCATTTTGACTTCCTCTGAGTTGGCCTAGACCCTCTCTCTCTCGTTAGGATTATTGGACCCTTGGCTCTCTGCTTTCCCCACCCTTTTCCCTGAAGAAGTCCTGGACACTTAGCACCCACGCAGGATGCAAGAAATCCATTTAGGACTCAAACGGTCAATAGGAAAAAGAAGAGAAGAGACTATGCCGAATAAGAGAGCCGGGGTGCTCCAGCCCCCACTTTCACCCCTCTATGCTGTGTTGGCAAAGATGGGGGGCTTCTCCCCGAACGTCTGCCTTCTCCTGCTCTCCCAGGAGCCACTGTGCACCCTCGAATGGCAATGGCTGCTGTTTTTGTGGCACATCCTATTCTTTCCATATTTGCTCCCCTGCCCTCAGATTCTCAAGGCAATACAGCCTCGTGGCTAACACTACAAGTTCTAGAGAAATCCTCAGAACTCGTAAGAGCTAGAGAAGAACCCTTCCCCACAAACACACACTGACCACTCATGTTCCTTCAACACGTTCCTTAACTCTTCTGCTGGGAGTGAGAAGCATTGCTTACTCAACCATCATGAGGGTTAAACATGTGTAAAGCTCCGATCGCAGTATCTGGAGTCTATTTCCCGACCTTCCCAACGGGAAGAGCCCCTGAGCACCTTAGCAGAGGCAAGGGCTTTTACAGCCTGTTCCTGGTCACCCACCATCTCCTGTCAGACACTACTTATAATCACCACAGCCATTTTTACCTGGTCTGGTTTGAAGGTCCACAGATCTCTCTCTTTCGCTACTACACTTAAGCCCCAGCTTTAAAACAAATCAGAACACTGTGAATGTTTCTTCCTGCTGCATGTTAGCAGGCTTTGCTGAGAGAGGGAGAGAGCTGGTTTTGCCTGAAGATGTAGAAAGTTGAGCAAAACTTTTGTTGATGGAAAACCCTGAGTTCAGACAGGCAGGACACTTGAACTTGGAATCTAAGCCTGGGAGCCAGGGTTTCTGGGATAAAGGTCAATGACTCCTTCATTGGGCAGTGTGAGAACTCCTGGCATGGCCTGGTTGCTTCCTGAGTTCAGCTGCTCCCCAATTTTACAGAACCTACACTCTTCCAAGTTCACCATGGACCGCCATAGTGGTGTGCTGCGTCTCCAGACTGGAGCCACACTGGACTATGAGAAGTCGAGGGCTCATTTCATCACTGTGGTTGCCAAGGTAACAAAGGAAGATCTAGGGGGAGCATCCAGTGGTAATTTCATCCTTGGCTAGGTTGGAGCACAGTGAGGTTCTATGAAGGAGCGGGTGTTTTCAACAACAAGAGACACAATGTGGGCGAGGCGGGGGCGGGGAAGGGCAGCAGGCAGCTGCTTGGAATCTCTCCTGCCTGAACACATTTTCCAGGAAGGCTGGTGTCTCTAGGCTAGAGGGGCCACATTTCCTTCTAGGGGATGTCATATGACTCCCTAGAAACTTAAGTTAGGTCGCTTCATAGGGGAGGGAGCCATGACACAGGTCTGTGTCCCTCTCACAATCTCCAGAGCCTCTCTCTCTCCAGCCAGAATGGCTCACGCTACTCTTCCTTGCCGTGTGATCAGCTGTCCTCTCTGAACTTGGTTTCCCCAAGTGCCCGCTTCTGAAGCCTAATGAAGTTCCTCACTTCAGTTTAGGAAGCACATAGTTGGAAGTTGGGAATGAGCAGGCGCTCAGCCAAGCTTCTTGCCCCAGGGAGAAGGAAAACCCAGCCATCCCATTAGACTTACTGGATTCTTTGGCAGGAAGCCCCCTTTCAGATCACAGCTTGGCTGTAGGCCACCCTCCTAGAGCCTGTACCAGGAGGCTGGGTACCACTCTACCTGCTAGCTGCTCACTTCCCTTACTCTTAAACAGAGGAGGACCCAAGTCACATTCCTGGGACTCCATGGCCACCATCATAGACTGGACATATGGAAGGTTCTTAGGAGCTGCTTGAGGCTTGGTTTGCAGCTAGGAATAGGAATTTCAGTCTGATTCTTCCTCCCAGGCACTAATCATACATAGATAATGTACCCAGAGAGTTAATTCTGTGTCCAAAGAAACCAATCAGACACCTGACACAAAGCCTCCATGTGGTCATTTCTTTGACATGCCCAACACCACTGAAAAAGGAGAATGGACTCCAGAGATCCAAGAACAAGTAGACACTAGAAGGAGCCAACTGGCTTCACCTTCCTTCTCTGGCCTAATTCCTCCCCAGGATGGTGGAGGCAGGCTTCGAGGGGCTGATGTGGTGTTCTCAGCCACCACCACGGTCACTGTCAATGTGGAAGATGTTCAGGATACGGCCCCTATGTTTGTGGGTACACCATATTATGGTTATGTATACGAGGACACCCTTCCGGTGAGTGACTGTATCGCCTACCCAGTGTCCCTTGTGTGACTCCGTGGGACTACCCTGAGGGTGGCTGGATTCACCGCACACTAGCCAGTCTCCCCTCTGGGAGGCTGGGCAGGACTCAATCAGGAGACCAAAAGTTTTTGGAGACTAATGCTTTAATCCTGGGGCCAGGGAGTGGCAAAGTTCATTCAGGTGGTTCCTTCAGCCTTGGGAGGCCAGGTGTGGAGAGCCCTAAGCAAGTCACAGCAGGGTCACCTTCTGGAGCCGCCCAAAGCCTAGCTCTTTTCCTGAGTACGATGATGCCTCCTGTCCATGATGGGGCAGTGCTGGGTTAGGGGAGACACCCCTATCACCATCAGTCTCAGACAGCAGCTCCTGTTCTCCAAGGGCTCCGAGGTGCTGACGGTGGTTGCTGTAGATGGAGACCGAGGCAAACCCAACCACATCCTCTACAGACTCTTGAACGGTAAGTAAGGGTTCACACTTACTCTCTGCCACATCTCTGATTCTGTTCAAGTGGATTCTGGTTTCCTCACCTATGGGATCAGGATGACAAGAAGCTGGGGGTGGGGCATGGAGGCTAATCTCTTCAGATGACACCTTTGCTCTGTGCTTGTCATTACATCCAGTGAGAGGGAACACCACAGGGTCCCAAGAGAAAACGTACACTCTTTTTGCCCCAGACATAGCTGCCAATGGCATGAGTAGCAACATGTCTCCCACATTCAGCATTTCTGTGTTTTGTTCTTTTTCTTTTCTGTTTGACTGGGGCAGATGACTGAACGACTTAGATACAGTGATGTTGTGGCATTTCCGTAATACTAGGCCTGTATGTAGAAAACAGGTCCAAGGCTGATAGGTATTGACTACTTCTTGATTTTAGTCTAAGTCAGATGACTCTAGAATGTTCTCCTACTACAGCTGGACAGCAGTCAAGCAGGCCACAGTGTCCCTGGGGTGGGCTCCATGGCCTCAGGAGACCAGGTCAGCACACCTGAAGCCTGATCCCAGATGAACTTACATCTGTAATGCACTACCCTTCCCCTAAGACATGTTGGCACACAGTCCCCTTCCAGGAGTTCAAATAAAAACATGCCCATGGCCACCAAGAAATCACCATGTAGGGCTACTTTTCCAGGTGTCTTCCCTGCCCACCACCTCTGAACTGTCCTCTGGTTACAGTACGCTCATCCCACATCCCTCCTCTCCTCTCCTCTGTACCCTCCATCTCCTGCACCTTCTCCAAGCTCCTCTCGGTCCTTCTCCTCTTCCCTCCTTCCATTCCCTTCTCTCCATCTTTCTTTCTTATCTCTCTCTCTTCTTAGCTCTTCTTGTTCCTTTTTTCCCTACACACACACACACACACATACATACACACACACACACACACACACACACACACACACACACACTTTTATGTATAAGAAAATGCACATGGGATGATAGATCCTGAGAGCTGGACAAAAGTTCAAGTTCAGATCTGTACTGGCTGAGGGACGTTAGACAAGTTACTTGGCCCCTCTGGGCAAGACATAGATGGCTGACAGGGTTCCGTTCTATGAGGAGGTCTCTGTGAGATGCCAGAGGACTGTGTGGCATGACTCCCATGCTACCTCCTATGACCTCGTGCTAAACTGCGGGACATTTTTCTGTGACAGAGAGTGATGGAGTCTTCGAAATTAATGAGACATCTGGAGCCATCTCCGTCCTTCAGAGCCCTGCCCAGCTCCGGAGAGAGGTGTATGAGCTTCACGTGCAGGTGACACCCCATTTGCTTGGCGTATCCCGCCCCCCTACTCTTCAGTCCTGGAGAGCAACAAAAACCGATGAGACCCAAGGGCTCAGTCTGGGGAGGGATTGAAAATGTTACTCCAAGGAGCGTCTACACCAGGCTGCAGCAAACACTTGCAAAGAGAAACACAAGATCACAAGTAGGGTTATTGAAAATGCAGAGGGTGCATTACTCCATGGGCTTGAACCTGGACTCCATACAAATAGAAAGAGCTAGGTGTGTTGTAAGCAGCAGTGAGCTAGCAACATGAACACATACATTCCTTTTGCTCTGGACTGTGAATGTGGTCTAACCAGATGCCTCAAGCGCCTACTTCTGTAACTTCCCAGCAGTGATTAACTGTATCTGGAACAGTGAGCAGGAGTAAACCCCTTTCTCTCCCAAGATGCTTTGAGTCAGGATGTCGTGGGACAGAGACTGAAAGAAAACTAGGACAGGCATGGAGGGAATGAGACAGTCCCCTGAGAGAATGGTTGTGCCAGGAGAGGAGCTGCTGGCAACATCCGAAACTGCAGAGTCTCAGAGGCTAAGGGTGAGGAGGATGTGGGGAGCAGGTGGAAGAAACAGCAGGGACTGGAGAAGTCTATGAGAACGTGCCAAGAACTGACTCACATAACCAAGGGAGCTGAGCCCTCTGACGCCAGGATGGTAGCACCAGATGTGGTGTGGAAGTCTGTGTGAAGAATCTAAATGGGGATGGGTGAGAATTGAGTGGGATAGGAAAGAGAGACAGCATGCAGAGGCTTCTGAGAAGGAGTAGGCCTACAGACAGGTGTGGAATGGGGTCTGGGAGGGTCATTTTAGAGCGGTGGTCTCAGCCTATGGGTCATGACCTCAAAGACCATTGGAAAACACAGATATTTGTATTATGATTCATAACAGCAGCAAAATTACAGTTATGAAATAGCAATGAAACTAATTTTATGGTTGGGGATAACCACAACATGAGGAACTGTAATAAAGGGTTGTAGCATTAGGAAGGTTGAGAACCACTGCTCTAGAACATCTTTTTAGAAGTATAGAAGTATAACATCCTTATCCAGCACAGGAAGGAGCTCCTGGAAAAGGGATATTTGTCACAAGTTTCATGGGAGTGTCTATGATCACCCAGTCTTGGCTTTACAGCCTGTATTAGTTAGCTAATACTTCATGAGAAATCACCCCAAGCTTAGTGGCCTAAAACAATATACAGGGCTAGGGAATCCAAGATCCAGACTGGATCTTGGATTCCAAGGTTATTCACATAGTTGCAATCAGAGACAGTCAGGGCTGGGATCTCACTGGAGTCTTGGCTGGGGAAGGTCTGGCTTTATGGCTCACTTGGTTTTTGGTATGACTCAGTTGTTCACTGGTTGTTGCCTATGGGTGACCATTAGCTCCTTATCCCATAGCCTCTCTAGCATGTGTGCTTTGTGAAAGCCTTGGGAAAGAGAAACTCTGCTAGCAAAAAGGAATTATAATCTCTAGTAATCTAACCATGCTGCCAGTCAAAAGCAAGTTTTCAGGTCAGGCCAGGCTTAAAGAGAGGAATTACAAGGGTATGCACACCAGAGGAAAAATTATTAGGCCCAGTAACAGTCTGCATGCCACACAGCCGTATCCATCTGTTCCCATCATAGGTGACAGAGGTCAACTCTTCAGGAAGCCCAGGTGCCCAGGCCATGGTCCCAGTCACCATCAGGATTGTGGATCTCAACAACCACCCTCCAACCTTCTATGGAGAGAGTGGACCCCAGAACAAGTTTGAACTATCTATGTATGAGCACCCACCCCAGGGAGAGATCCTTCGTGGACTCAAGATCACTGTCAATGACTCTGACCAGGTGTGTGGCCATGCCCTTGAAATTGACTGGGTCTGTGTCAGTGCTCAGTTTCAGTGAGAGGGTCCAGGCAAGTCACAAATGAATAAAGGAAGATGGTGCAGCTAAGAGGTAGTGGAAGGATGGTAGTCAATCCCATACTACTTGCTTGGACATTAATAATCAGTTGCAAAGTAAAAGGCAGTCAAAGAATGGGTCCTCTGCATCTGACCTTCTGACTGCACATCTGTAAATGTCTTTGCCTCCTCCAATGCTCAGCACAGAGCCAGGCTGTATTTATTTATTTATTTATTTATTTATTTATTTATTTATTTATTTTTGGTTTTTCAAGACAGTGTTTCTCTGTGTAGCTTTGTGTCTTTCCTGGAACTCACTTGGTAGCCCAGGCTGGCCTCGAACTCACAGAGATCCACCTGGCTCTGCCTCCCGAGTGCTGGGATTAAAGGCGTGCGCCACCACCACCCGGCCTGTATTTATCTTTTACCTTGCTTTATTGTCATGCTCTGCTAAATCTGATTCTTAATCAATTCACCTTTGTAGAGAAAGACTACTCACTGCTTAGGGTTAAGGGCATGTATGGACTCCTCAGCTAGCACAAATATATAACGTATTTCTATTCTTATTTATCTTCTATTTTCTCTCTTCAAACTCCATTGCCTAGGGAGCCAATGCCAAATTCAACTTACGGCTGGTGGGACCTGGAGGCATCTTCCGAGTCGTGCCACAAACGGTCCTGAATGAAGCCCAAGTCACCATCATAGTAGAGAACTCAGCTGCCATTGACTTTGAAAAGTCTAAGTTGTTAACCTTCAAGGTAGGTGGGGCATTGCACTGCCCTGAATGGGAAGGTAGGGCTGGGAGTAGGCTATCTCACACCACTGTTTGAATTCAATGTGTGGGGGGGACCATTGTCATTCCCAGTCCTGAGTGGTTCCACTCCTTTTTTCCCAGAGTCTCTGCCCATCCTGTGGGCATGTGGACAATAGGAGGTAGGGTGGGGGTGGGGACATTACCCCGCCCCCAACACACACAGCTTCTGCAAAGTGCTCACAGCCTCTTCCTTACTGAGGTGCCAGCTTCTAAACCACCACTGGCTGAGGAATTTGAGAGCTGGGGAGTCAAGGACATGCTACCAATATAGTTTGCTGTGTTAATAGAGGGAGAGAGAAACTGTGTGATTATCAAAATACAGGTTTCTCAGGTGCCTTTGACATTTGTCATCTGTTCCAATAACAACCTTCACAGAAGTGGGGAAATACATTTTTGATGTCATTTATAATTATTTAAAACTATGAATGTGTATAAATTATTTCTGTCATATATTAACATGTGAGTAATATATTAATTAAGAGGGAAAATAAATACTTCAATAATATTACTTAACTCGTCATTATTTATAATTCTATATACACACAGAGTGTGTAGCCAGCATCATGATAAAAAGTGAAACTCTAAAAGGCTTTGTCTGAAGTTGGGAGTAAAAAGTAAAACACAAATAAAACACAAATGTCACCAAGATGATTTAGCTCAACATTTGGAATGATGCCATTCCAGACAAAGAGGAAATAAGAGCCGAAAATTTTAGGAAGGAGGAGCTAAAAACTATTATTGTTTTCTCAGAAAAAAAAATCTAAGAAAAATGATTGAGAGACCATCATAAGTAAAGCAAAGTCACAGCACAAAGTTAGCACTCTACAGCAACAGTTTTCTTAGGGAGTGAGAGAAAGGGGAAGAGAATGTGAATACAGTGGAATAAGAGACACTTTTGCAAAAGTAATTAATGCAACACCATTAGGAATTATCCTAATGAGAAATATGCGACACTTAAATGAAAAATGCAAGTATTCCCAGTGGGAACTAAGGAAGGCAAGGCTAGGAAGGTGTTCCTGCCTTCAAAAATGCAAACCTCCCTAAGTTAGTTTTTTTTTTTGTTTTTGTTTTTTGTTTTTTTTGTTTTTTTGTGTTGTTGTTGTTGTTTTTAAGACAGAGCCTTGCCATGTAGCTCAGGCCGACATGGATTTCACTGTGTAGCTCAAACTCACAGTCCTCCTGCCTCTGCCTCCTGAGTACTGGGAGTACTGAGGCAGGCACCGCTATGGCTAGTCAAGCCAAATTACCTCTGATCTAGAATTTCATTTGGTGAGAAAACTTGATAGGATCATACTGGTTTGTATCTGGAGAAATCAACTTATAAGAACAGCTGGAAACTTGGGTTAGAAAGGGATATGTAGATCCGTAGAACAGACAACCACAATAGCGATCCCAGGCCTGGGTACATTGGGAGCGACAAGAACACTAGAATGGCAGACTCACCAGGGAAGGGTGAGGAGAGACTGTGAAGAAGGTAGCAAGGATGGCTCACCGGGAGCCAGAGTAAGCCCCAGATGCAGGCTGGGAGTGGTGCCACATGGCCGTAATCTTAGCACCCAGGAGGCTGAGGAAGAAAGCTTGTCAGTTAAAGCTGGAGTTTGCAGTAAGAGCCTGACACCAAAAAATGCAACGCCACAGCAACAAAAGACAGAGAGAAGAGCACACAGTTGCAAGACCAGTTCTCGGAGGGATGGGTGGTAGTGGGCTCTTAGTGGGTAGCTGCCCTCCCAGTCAAGTGTGTTTCTCCATCTTCCTCCAGCTCCTGGCTATTGAAGTGAATACCCCGGAGAAGTTCAGTTCCACAGCAGACATTGTGATCCAGCTTCTGGACACCAATGATAATGTCCCCAAGTTCACCTCTCACTACTACATTGCCAGGATCCCAGAGAATGCTCCAGGGGGCTCCAACGTGGTGGCTGTCACAGTAGGTTGGGGACTGGCTCACAAGGCCTACAGTCATGAGATGTTATCTTTTTGTTTGTTTTGTTTTTCAAGAAGGGGTTTCTTTGTGTAGCCTTGACTGTCCTGGTACTAGTTCTATAGAGTAGGCTGGCCTCAAACTCAGAGAGATCCATCTGCCTCTGCCTCCTGAGTGTTGGGATTAAAGGTGTGCGCCACCACTGCCCAGCTGTTAGCCATGACCTTGAATAAGCTCCTTGCCCTCTCTAACTCTCTGATTCTTCACCTAATGGTAGTCCATCTTCCCTCACTGTTATGTAGCTGGGGCCATATGAGGAAAGGGTCTTGTATCATGGCAAAAGGCTCAGTCTCTTATAATGTGCTCATAAAGGATTATCTCCTTCCCTTTGCCTTGTGTTGTAGAAGCAAGTGGTGAGGCCAGGTCCTGCTAGTGGAGGACATATATAATGGAGATGTATGTGCGAACGCCGAGCACAGGGCCTGCGGTCCACTCCCCTCTCCTCCTCACTTATGAAAGAAGAACAGATGTCTTCCAGACACAGACCTTTTTGGTTTGCTCACACTTGCCACCTCCCTGAAGAAAACCAGGGCGCAGAGCAGCCCCCAGGCTACTTCCTCCCCAGCGGGACACACACCAGGCTAGGCCAGCTTTCCATTGACCACCACTTGCCTCACCACAGTGCCGGTGCCATTAGGAGTCTTCTTTTTTCCAGGCTGTGGATCCAGATACAGGACCATGGGGCAAAGTCCAGTATTCCATCTATGGGACCGGGTCAGACCTGTAAGTAGATCCAGAACACCAGACAAAGCAGTTTAAAAGGCTCTGGGTGGAGGGAGCCTCTGCTTAAGCAGGGGGGACCAGTAAAAGGATAAGGGCCAGCTTAGGGAGGTGAGCATCCCAGGGTACAGGGTAGAGAGGGGCAAGGAATGGAAGGAAGCCATGGAGAGCCTGAGGTAGAGATAAGGGACACACTAGTGAGGTGACTGGAAAAGAAGAAGGCCTGGGGTGTCGGTGTTGACCTCAGAAGGCAGGTAAGCAGGGATAGGATAGGGTGGGGGTGGGGTGACAGGCCAGGGATGGAAGACAGACTGCAGTTTGGATTGTTGAGCTCCATAGTCAATGGCTGGATCTGCCTCCTAGAGTCAGATTGTAAGGATGGGGCAAGAGCAGGTGGGATGCTTGCAAAAGCTGCCCGATGTCTCACTGAGGACTTTTGGATGCATCTTATTACTGCAGGGGTGTGTGTGTGTGTGTGTGTGTGTGTGTGTGTGTGTGTGTGTGT